>PVJL010003663.1:0-150758 GCA_004026885.1 Lyroderma lyra
CACACACACGCACACATACACACACACGTACACATAGACACACACATGCACACATACACACACACGCACACATAGACACACACACACACAAACACACACATACATAGACACACACACACACGCACACATAGACACACACACACAGGCACACATACATAGACACACACACACACATGCACACATAGACACACACGAGCACGGCGCGTGCGCGCACACACAGCCTTCTCACTTTCTGTCCCCCCAGGAAGCTGCAGTCTCAGCAACACTGGAGAGGACATCTACATGCTCTCCTGGAAACATGGACTTCCTCAAAGCTGTCTGAGCCTACACCAGGACCCGGGGGTGCCTGGTCGCTCCCCCACATCCATGGCGGCTGCAGGTATTGCTGAGTAGACACCGGACAGCAGGATCCGAGCCACTCCTGTCTGATTCACTCCTCTCGGGGCTGCAGAACTTCCCCTTGCCCGCTCAGAGCAGCTTCCCAGAGCTCAGGGCCACGAGTTCTGCCCTGACTCATCCTGCCTTAGCACAGTGCAGAGGCCTGTGGTTTGTACAAGCTGGGGCACGACCCAAGGTGGGGATGGGGTGATTTTGGTGGGGGATGGGGGTCACTATTAGGTAAGGGACCAGGAGGAGGTGTGGGTGTGGGCTGTATTTCTTACAGGGGCCCAAGGAATATGTACCAATCAGTCCTGCAGGAAAGCCGGCTTGTGGGGGCGGAGGGGGGCACCTAGCAGTAATCCCAGGATTGTCTGCAGTTAGGGTCCCCCTCACACTAGAGCTACTGGGCCCCACCCTGCTCCTCCTCCAATTGCATTCTCCCCCTGGGAACAAGGCTCCCCCCAGGCCAATGACCTGCACTCCCTGATCACACTCAAGGGACCCAAGATCTTGATTTCCTGCTCAAAGCCCCCGTGCCAGCTCCCTAGGCCTGCGGCAGGCCTCTGCCTGGCGCCTTCCTCCAAGAGCAGGCTTCATACCCTGGGGGGGGGTCTGCGGGGCCAAGCTGCTGCTATTTGCTGGGCAGGAGTTAGGGCGGTGTGGGTGGAGCTCGGGCTGAGAGGTGTAAACACCTTCCTTGTGGGAAGGAGCAGTGAAGGAAGGGAAGGCAGGTGGGCCGCAGCCCGAGGCCTCCATCTGTGCTCCTGCTCGGTCCCTCCGATACTGCGGTGGACCTGACTGAAGTCAGTCCGTCCTGGCACAGGACGTGAAAGCCCCCCAAAAGGGGTACGCCAGACCAAATTCCTATCTGGATGGCAGAAGCACGGCACTGAATGTCAGAGCATCCGTGTTCTGGCCAAGTTCCACCAACGAGTCCCAAAGCATAGGAGTGTAGGCACCAGGGCCAACTACCTGGGCTTCAAATCGCTGGGAATTCCCAGCTGTGTGACCCCTGACAAGACCCCCTTGATGAGCCTGTTTTCTCACTGCAGCATGAGCCCAATGTTGACTAGGAAGTGCTGAGCACAGTAGCTGGTACACAGTAAGTGGTTAATTAGCGTGACGATTTGTGACCTTCGTAAGTCCCTTGCTTTTTGAGTCTCAACTCCCTTTCAGGGCACGGAGGGTGAGGCTAAATTCAAGGAAACTGCAGAGACTTTCAGACGCTCTTCATGTGCTTCCAGATGCCTCTGAGTGTGCTGGGAGGCCCGTGGAGAAAGCCCGGCAAGCACACTGGGCATTCTCCCAGCACCAGCCCGCGGCTCTCACTGATGGTTTGAACCTGCAGATCCTCGTAACAGGGCTCCAAGAGGAAAAGAGTTCTCGGAGAGCCATATGCCCTCGCACCCCAGGGCCTTTGCACAGGCTGGTCCCTTTGTGGGCAACACTTGTTATTTACTTCTCGCCAGCTCACTTCCACTTAGGCTGCAGATCTTAAATCAAAGACCATTCTTCAGGAAAGGTAAACCCTCGGTTACAGGTCCTCATGGGTGCTCGTAGTGATTCCCGTCTATGATCGTGTATCTATGCAGCTGAGCGTTGGATGCCGCTTCCTCCTAGAGGCCTTCCTTTCTTTCGACCCTGCTGAAGGTTATGGCCTCCTAGTGTGCTCCCAAGGTGCCCTGCACTTTGCAGTGCACGTCACCTTCGAAATCTTCGTATCACATCTCTGAGGGGTGGATGAAATGTCACCTCGTCACGGAAGCACTGGATGCAGACAGGCTCCCCTGCTGCGTGTTCCCATGGTGCTCCTTCCTCTCCTTTCGTACAACGCACTGCACTTGTCAAACTTGTCACGACTTATTCAATATCTGTCTTCTCTCATCAGAACAGGAACTTCCTGGGGCAGGAACACACTTGCCTTATGCACAGCTGTATCCCTGGCATTTAGAGCAGTGCTTAGCTCATTGAACGAATTAATAGCAAAGTGGCTTTGCTTTCCCTTCTACTCTCTCTCTCTCTCTCTCACACACACACACACACGCCTGCTTTTATCTTCAGTGCCTGAGACAGTGCCTGTCACAAAGTAAAATTCTCAGGTAGCTCTGCTACACGAACCAAGGAATAAGCGAGTCTCCTCTATTAGAGTTGAAGCTCTGGGAGGCCAGGGATCATGTGATCAATGGTGCTGTTTTCCTTATTTATTTATTTTTTTCTTTGAAATGGGAGCAAGTGAGGCGCCCAGACAAACATCCCTGTTATGGGACCAGATGTCACAACTGTCACTCCAGGCAGACAGAGCAGGGCCCCCACATCCTCACTTATCCACTGTTAACAACCTGCTCCATTCTCCCATCCAGCCCCAACTCCCCCCCAAGTCTTATTTTCCACAACTTCCTCCCAACCTTGGGTATGAGCCACAGAACACCCACTGTGGTTCCCTGAAGCCACCTGTTTTTGCTCATTGTCCAAAACAACCTCCAAGGAGAACCTCATGCAATAAGAGTGTGGGGGTTGGGGGGAGGCACAAGTTCACGGGACAGGAGGAAGCTTCACTGAAACGCTGACACTGAAGCCCAGTCTTAAAGGGTAGGTACTACCTAGCCAGACGGTGAGGTGAAACAGAGCTAGGGAGGAAAGACATTTCAGGTGCAGGGGACAGGGAACCAAAGCTCAAAGCAGAAGCAGCTGAAATTTCCGGCACTGTGGTTATTCCCCTAAAAACAGTGGGGACCAGCATTATGGAACTAGCAGAAGGACTGGCAGGCTAGAAGAGAACCCAATTGGTACCGTTTTCAAGAAAGGAAGAGTGGTATCACCAGCAATAGGAACACCACCATGTAGCTTTTCCTTTTAAAGAGACCACCGCACAACCGTGCTTGGGGCCTTGCCTTTCCTGGGCCTCTGTTTTCTGATCTACAAGGACGAGGTGACCTCTCCAACTCTGTCCAGCTCTGAAGTCCTGTGACTGAAACTAAAGTCTCCCCTTGGCTTCTCGTTCCAGCTTTGGGCCAGCCTCAGGACTTGCGACCAGATATGAGGTCAGTTTTGTAGGTTTCAAGACAAATGAGGGCTCTGTCTGTACAGCTGGTGCCCAGTTCCTGTGCCTGGAGTTTTTCCGTTGTGCTTGGTACGGCTGGCTATCACTATGTCCATGGTGTCACCTGCCCCTACCAGCCTTTTGTCCCTAGGCTCCTGGAACACCCCCACAGCTTGGCCAGGGAGAAAGTGGCACAGCAGGTCGGGGAGGGTAGGTGGGCAAAAGGGCCCTGGCAGGGCACTGTGGACACCCTGATGATCACTGGCTCGGTGACCTGGGCTTCTGTCTTCCCCTCCTACACCCACAAATTTTTCTCGCAGCCAATAATTTTGGAATGAGTCAGACCTGGCTTTGAATTCCCTCCTGGATACTAGCTGTAGGCATTTGACCTAGTTAGTTTACTTGTTTGTTTATTAGTTGTTTCATTTGTTCATTAGCTCAGTTTGCTAGTCGATTCGTCCAATCGTGCATTATTATTTAATAGCTGTTTACTGAACACCTACTATGTGCCCACACACTGCAAGGGATGCAGTGGTCGGCAAGCTGACTATGAAGTCGGGAGACAGGAGGTGACAGGAGTGCTGGCCTAAGGGTCCACTGCTATCGAGCATTGGAAATCTGGCTGCTATGACTGAGGATCTCAATTTTAAATTTTATTTAATGTTCATTAGTTTAAATTTAAAAACTCATGCTTGGTTCACTTTCAAGTATGCTTGAAACAACTCGGGAACGTGACGCTACTTTTTCGATGATAAATTTTTGAAATCTATACACAGATCAAATGCTAATGATAAAAATTTAGCATTGGAGTCAAGATGTACTGAACACATACTAAGACACTTGGGCTTTTTAAAGAGTTAGTAAGAAAATAAATGAAAAATATCTCACTAATAATTGTTTAAATATTGAGATTACATGTTGGAAATGATCATATTTTGAGTTAAATAAGAATATATGACCAGAATGAATCTCACCTGGTTCTTTTTCCTTTTTAAATGTGGCTCCTACAAATTTAAAATCACACATGTGGCTCACATAATATTTCTAGAGGACAGTGCTATATTAGGCAATTAAACAGGCAATTTTGCTGTGAACTCACAAGGTTGCAGTGAGCATTAAATGAGATGCAGCATGTAAAGTGCTTATTAGTTCAGGGTAAGTACTCAGTCCACATTAGCTACATCTGAACATCAGACATTAGGCTGTACCCCAAATCACTCCTTTCTCTCACCTTGACAAGTGGTACCTCTCTCAGGGCCAAGATTTGGGTCCCTTTGCTGAGGGTGACTTCTTTCCCTTGGGCCTTTTATGTAAACAGGGTCCTCCATGTCCCATATTTTGGCCCTTCAGATACTCCAAGATATATGTGTTACAACATGGGCATAGGTGGGCCCCTCCACACCCCCCAGATGCCATCACTGTCTTCCATCTTCCTCAAAATCGGCCCATTCTCCAGGACTTTCTAAATCACTTTTGGATTTCATAGATTGAAAAAATTCCCCACAATTTTGGGAGCCCAACATAGAATTGATTTTTGTTTTTTTTCAAATAAGGTCATTTAAAATTTTTAGTCACTGTCTTCTATCATCTTATTTTATAAGAGAAAAAAGTCTTTTAAAAGTGGGACCTATTTGGGAGTTCCCTGGTTGTGTAGTGGCTGGGCTTCAGAACTCTCAATGCTGTGGCCAGCCAGGGAACTACCCACATATAAAAAAACAAAACACAACAACAACAACAACAAAACAACAACAACAACAACAAAACAAAAAAGTGGGACCTATTTGGTTTTTTGTTCGTTCGGGTTTTTTTGCAAAATTTGATAAGCTGATTCTAAAATTCATAAGGAAGTACTTACAAGGGACCCAGAAAAGCCCAAAATAATCTTGAAAAAGGAAGAGCAAAGTTGAAGGACTCATACTTCCTGATTTCAAAACTCACTACAAAGCAACAGTAATCAAGACAGTGTGGTACTGGTGTAAGATAAAGATAGGCATATAGATCAATGGAAGAAATAGGAGAGTCCAGAAATACTTACATTTATGGACAATTGATCTTGACAACTGTGCCACGATAATTCAATGGGGGAAAGAATAGTCTTTGCAACAAATGGTGCTGGGACAATTGGAGACGCAAATGCAAAAGATGAATTTGAACTTCTATATCTCATCATGTAAAAGACTTAGCTCAATATGAATCATAGGTCTAAATTAAAGAGCTTATAAACTTTTAGAAAATATAAGAGCAAATCTTTACAACTGTGGTTTAAGCAATAATTTCTTAGATACAACATCGAAAGCATAAGCAATAAAAGAAAAAACAAAACAGATAAGCTGAACAGCATCTAATTAAAAACTTTTGTGTTTTAATGAAATCAGGAAGCAAGGGGAAGGACAACCCACATAATGGGAAAATATATTTGCAAATTATATTATCTGATAAGGAAGTTGTATCCAGAATACATAAAAAATGCTTTTAACTCAACAACATGAAGACGAACAACACAATTAACAAATGGGCAAAGTGTTTGAATGGACATTTCTCTAAAGAAGACACGCAGATGGTCAATAAGCAGAGGAGAAGACGATCAGAATCTTCAGTCATTAGGGAAATGCAAAGCAAAACCAATAACATTTCACTAGGATGGCTAGTCATCCTAGTAGTCAAGAAGACAGATAATAACGAGTGTTAGCAAGGAAGTAGAGAAACTGCTGGTGGGATTGCAAAATGGCCACTTTGGGATACAGTTTGGCAAGTCTTCAAAATGTTAAGGACAGAGTTACCATGTGATCCAGCCATTTCTATTTCTATGTATCTACCCAAGAGAAATGAAAACACACGTCCACAAAAGAACGAAAACACCCCTTCATACGCAAATGTTCATAGCAGCATTATTCCTGACAGCTAAAAAAGTCGAAAGAGCCCAAATGTCCAGCAACTGATGAATGAATATACAAAGTGGTACCCACACAGTGGACTTTTATTTAGCCACAGAAAGGAATCAACTACTGATACGTGCTACTACACGGTGGATGAACCTCACAAAACATTACGCTCAGTGAAAGAAGCCAGTAACTAACGAGTACATATAGTATGATTTCCTTTATGTGAAACGTCCAGAATAAGCTAATCTGCAGAGACGGAAAGTAGATTAGTGGTTGGCAGGGGCTGGAGGCGAGGGATGGGGAGCAGGGAGTGACTGCTCACGGGTCTGAGGTTTCTTTTTGGCGTGATTGACGTGTTCTACACTTAGATTATGGTGCCTGTGGCATAATTCTGTGAAAACCTGAAAGCCGTTGACTTGTGCACGTTAAACGGGTGAACTTTACATTACGCACATTCTACCTCAACAAAGCTGTCAAACGTAGACGTGGGCCCTGGGACAGACAGCACACTGGCTAGGAGTGCAGAGTTCTGCTGTCCCAGGTCTTTCCAGCTGCGGGACCTCAGACAAATTTGTTGACTGTGCTGAGCCTCAGTTTCCCCAAGTACACGGGGATGTTGTGAAGACTACAGTAAGGATATCCGGGTAAGGTGTCCGGGACACAGGGAGGGCTGAAAGATCACCAGGCATTTTCACTGTGAGATAGTTTGTCACCTCTGATTCAAGGACAGTCCTTTAAATGAAGGAGCTTTATAAATATAAGGTGATGGAAAGAGAAGTCCCATTAGGTGGGGAACTTATTATACATCAAGTTGACAATGCACTGTAGATTGTATGCCTGAAACCTATGTAATCCTTGCTAACAGATGTCACCCCAATAAGTCTAACAATAAAAATGAATTTAAAAAATAAATAAATAAATGAAGGAGCTTTATGAACATCTCACCGGCTTGTACCCTTTTCCCTCATTTTGTAAAATCTAGTAAAACTTCTTAAGTGGCCAGCACTCCACTCCCACTCCCCAGGCAGCAGGGTGCTGCCCACCCACAGCCTCATCCCTCCCGATAAGGAGACTGCCAGGGCTGGGAGATCTTTAGGGATCAGCTACTCCAGTCCTTTCCCAACACTTAAGGAGTGGAATCAGTCTTCACATGAAATTAAAATACTAATAGTCATAATAATGGCTAATGACTATTGAGCTTTCACAGTAAGCCAGGTACTATGTTAAGCATCTCACGTGCATCATCTCCTTTGTAACCCATGAGGCCCTCTAGGCCACAGTGTTAGGGGGCAGCAGCCCTCAGAAGTCTGTCGGTTTACTGCCAAACATCTGTACTCTTAATCAGAGGACGGTTCAGAGTGACGACTCAGGGCCTGACTGCATGCATCCTAGCTCAGACCCTACATCACTTACTTAATAGCCCAGAGCCTCAGTTTCCCGTAAAACTGAGATACAAGTAGCACTCAGTGCTATTGCACTAAGCACTTTGCATGCATTGCCACATGCAATCCACCCCATGACCTGTGGGGCCTCGGTGCTTATTTTCTGTATCACTACACATCATCACCTGCATGTGAAGAAACCCAGAGCGTGAAACAGAGCGAAGGAGAGCCACTCTGGGTGAAAAGAGGTCTCACTTCTATCGGTCTGGTCCACCTTCTGCTGCCCCTTTCCCCAAGCCAGCCCCTAAGAACCCCTCCTGGGGACTCCAGGGCTCCTTGAAGGATAGTTTGAAACCACTCTGTAGTCCGGCCTCATTCATTGCACAGAGAGAACTGAGGCCCAGAGAGGGGAGGATACCTGCCCAAGGTCACACAGTCATTCAGGAGCACAGCCAGAACTAGGACCCCGGCTCCCTGACTTGTGACTGTTGTTGCCACAGTTGGGGTCCCCAGGACTCCCCGTTGCCTCAGACGAGGCGGAGGTGCTGCCAGAACTCCCAGGTTGGGCTCTGTACACCCCCTCGCCCGCCCCGTCCTGGGATAATCCTTTAATGAATTAAGTGGAGCAATTATGGCGGGTAAGAGGGAGGCTTTGTTGCTTTTTGGTAAGTAACTGGCATCGCGCAGTCTCGTTTACTGCCAGTTGAGTATTTAGAGATAAACGCTCTTGCTCCGCACTCCCCACCAGAACTCCCGGCCCTGCCACTCTCCCCTTCAATCTGCGTCAACACGCCCTGTTGGGCAATGGGGGTGGGGGAGAACGAGGTCCCCGCAGCAGCTCCTCTCCTGGAGCTCCCACCTCGGACAGCAGATGGACACCGACCAAGCGCGCGCCAGAACGAACCCCAAAAGATAAATACCTCAAGCCGCCTTGCAGTCTGTGCTTCTCTCAGTGCAGAGGGACGGAAGGGGTTGCGTCGCAGACGTAGCACAGAGCACGGCCTGGCTGCTGCTCCTCCTTCTGCCCAGAAATGTTCCTTCTCAGGCCTGGGGGGTCAGCCCCTTATCACTCAGGGTCCCCTCACGGGGTCATGTGCTCAGGTGGCCCTCCCTGACCACCCTGCCGGAGCAGTTCCCAAGCGACTCTGGCCCTGTCTCTACTTTCTTCTCCTCAGAGAGCACAGCTTGCTCACATCACCCAGTTGATTGACGGGCTGATGTGTTTACTTTCTGTCCGGTCCCCGCGGTGGAAGCTCTGGAAGGCGGAAGCCTGTCCTCACCACTGCGCTCCCCACACCTGGGGCAGGGAGACCCTGGCACACGAAAGGGGCTGCCCGAGCGCCTGAAGGGAGGGATGGAAGAGTCAACTGCAAGGGAGTGGAGGCTGGGAAGGATTCTACTTCCATTTCTGCCACTGGCTTGCTGTGTGACCTTGAAACAGTTTCTTACCCTCTCTGGTTACCCTCATGTTCTTCAATTGCAAAATGTAAAAATTAGAGTTAGCACCTCTGTCAGCTGTCTGCTCACATCTCCCTGTAATGATTTCACACTGAAATATAATTCTGTCTTTAGAGTCCAGGGGCGTCCAACCTTTTGGCTTCCCTGGGCCACTAAGAATCATCTTGGGCCCCATATACAATACACTAACACTAATAGGAGCTAGTAAGCTAAAAAAAAAAAGAGGGGGGTCTGTGCCTAATTTTCGTGATGTTTAAGTCTACGAATGCGTGTTGGGCCGCCTTCAGAGCCGTCCTGGGCTGCACGTTGGGCTTGCTTTGGACCTTTGTCTCACCCACTGGGCTGCACGTTGGGCTTGCTTTGGACCTTTGTCTCACCCACTGGGCTGCAAAGCTCCACAGGTGAGTCCAATGAGCAGTTAGGCCCCTCACAGCTGCTCTCAGCAGCCCCCGTGGCTCCGAGCCTGGGACTTCGGCGTAGGCAGTAGGGTGGCCTCCATCTGGGCAGCAGCCAGATGGGAGGAGAAACAAGAACCACTTATCTCCCTTAGGCCTCCCTTATCCCCGGGTTTTCAAGGATCCAGGTAGCAGCCTGGTGAAAGCCGGAGGGCTTAGCTGGAAATCCTCAGGCAATCAGAGCGGCCTGCGTCTGGGGGGCTGCTGAGGAGTCTGAGATCTCCGAGCCCAGGCCCACGGAGAGGTCATGTGGGTCACTGTCTTGCCTCTGGGCAGGAGGCACCGGCAGGAATAGGCAGCAGGAGAGCTGGGTTCCAGTCTCAACTATGCCGGACTCCAGCCAGTGAACCTGGGCAAGCAACACCTCTGTAAATGAACAGATACCGTAGACTCTCAGGTAACCGGCACCCACAGGGACTGGTGGATGCCAGATAAATGTAAATAGACTCTCCATTAACTGGAACTCAAGCCACCAGCCAAATCTCAAGCAATGGGTAAAAAAATGTTGCCCGTTGCTTGAGAGTACCAGTTGCTAGAATTTTTGTTAACAAAGAGTCTACGGTATTTATTGCAAAAATCACTGCGGGCAAGGTACTGAGTTGGGGATCCTTGGCCCAGGCACCTCCAGGTACTCAGATTTAGAGGACAGAGGTCGGAGCCCAGAAATCTGTATTTCTCAGTGGGCATTCGAGTGATTCTGCTCTGTGTGGGCTGTGGACAGGGACCCCGAGGCTGAGATAGCAGACGTTCTGAAGAGGGAGGCAGGACCGAGCATCACCGCAGAGGGCGCCATGCAGGAAGGGCGAGGGGCGTGTTCTAGATGGCGAGGCGAAAGTGAGTCAGCCCGACCCTGACCCCAGACAGCTCCACCCCTGCTCAGTCGGCTCAATCGTTACCCGGTGGAGCGGGACCTACTGTTGTGTAAGAAATTCCAGCTCCTCCACCGAGTGCTCTATCGGTCCCCACGGAGCAGTTCAGAACCTCCTGCGTTGTCCTATTAATGCGTACCTTAGACTAAGACACCCCCGTAACCACTGTCCTCTGACAACTGCATGCAGCTTTTGCAGAGTTTCCTCTCATCTCCTATTTCAGGCCATTCTCATGATTTCCTGGGGAAGGTGCAGGCTGGACTGACCATCCCTGTTTTCAGCACCAAAGCGTTATGGTCACATGGCCAGTAAGAGTCAGGAGGCAGAAGGGCCCCAAACCAAACTTGGACATCTGACCCTAAATCCAATGATCCTGGACCAAGACTACCTGTCTGTCTCCCTGCTTGCCCATTCATCCATCCATCATCCATTCATCCATCTACCCATCCGTGTGTCCTTCCATCCATGCACTGCTAACTTACTTACTTTCATAGGCTTATTTCTATGTTACCTGTTTAATTCACTCATTTATTTCTTGTATTCATGTATCATGATTTTATCTCTATAACAATCTGTTAATTCAACTTTGCAAACATTTATTGAGAGCCTGCCACCTGTCACATGCTCTCCCACGTATCTCTGCTTCCACTCTCCATACACCACATCTTCCCACTGATGCTTTCTCCTCCAACCTCTTTGCAGCACCCTTCGTCTGTGTAACCATGATCTCCCCTTACCTCTCTCCCAACCTACACTCTTCCCTGATCACTTGTGAGTGGGCCTTCAGCTACGTTGACCTCCCTTCACTGCCTTGACCTGGCTCCATTCCGCTCCATGCTAGACCCCAGAGAGATATTAACTGGACAACGAGACCCCCAACTAGGCTGTGCCACTCAAAGGCAAGGACCCTGTCTTTTCCAGGGTTCCATCCCCCTCAATTCCCAGTTTAGGGCCATGCACATGGTAAGCATTTTGTCCCCATGGGTTGGCTTGAATTCGCAGTCCTTGAGAGTTAGAATAGACTTTTCAACTTTCATTCATTCAATGAGTCTTGCATAGATTTGCTCACGAGATGCTCTTTCAAGGTATAGAAATTAATGAATACAACCTTATTTTAGAGATAGGGAGAAGGAAGTCCTGGGAAGGGAAGAGGCTTGCTCAGCTGTGGCAGAGCCTTGAGGACAGTGAAAAGCACGTCACTACTCTGGACCCAGACAGCTCCTGAGTTCCCCATGGGTGGCGTGTGCCTGAAGGTCCCCAGAAAGGAGGCACTAGGATACCAGGGGCTGTCTCACCACATCAAACCAGAGGAGATGTCTGGAAGAGCCTGAGTCAACCTCGCCCTCACAGATGACATCAGGGTGACCAGGGGCTGGTAACACTGGGAGGGAATGGCCCTGGGAGTTCTAAGGGAAGGGAAGTAGGGGGCCCTGGCTGGATCTCAGAGGATCACACCCTACATAGGAAATATCTGAGCAGTAGAGTCCAGCTCCAAGTCCCAAGAACACTCAGATTAGGCTAGAAAGTCCCTCATTCCTGGGAACCATCCTGCTGGCCCTGCCCCTACCCTGTGTGAAAATCAGATCCATCAGATGTGATGTCAGAATCTACCTAGCTCACAGGTCTTCATACTTGAGTGAGCCCCAGCATGACCTGGGGAGCTGGAAGTGAAGAGTGGACTCCAAGAAAAAACTTGAGACACTCTGTTGAGTAAAAAGGTTGCAGAATGACAGACAAGATACTATTTTCACCACTACCCCACACCAAACAAACAAAACCCCAAATGCCATATATTTTCTATTGGTATGTTTATGTATGAATATAAATGTCCAGAAATGTTACACACCTAAGCGATACTATTGGTTGCCTTTGGAGAAGGTGTTGGTGGTGGTAGCAGACAGGACTTTAGCCTTAAATGCAATGTTTTATTATTTTATAAGGAAAATCTATCCTGTATTATTTGTATAAATGCAAACTTTAAAGTAAAAGATTTCTTCAAATTTATCTGGTTGGAAGATGGGAAATCTTCATTTTAGCATAGTTTCTGGGGGCTTCTGTAGAGCTGACCTACGAGCTGCACTTTGAGAAAAGCTGGCCTGGTCCACCACCATACAGAGGAGTAACCTGAGGGTCAGAGAGGGTAAGGAACTTGCCTGATACTACACAGCCCGGTAGGACTGAGTTGGGACTTGGGCCCAGGATATTTTACTCCAAGCATGCTCTCTTGTACACAGTGACATGAAAAGCAAACCCACTAGGAGGGCAGAAATGGAGGAGCCGGAGGGAGAGGTTGGGGCCCTGCGTACCCCTGAGTTAGGGCAGTTGGCAGCCTCTGTGGGGGAGGAGGCTCACGGATGATGGTGTGGGGAAGGGGGCAAACACTGTCTCTCTCTAACTTTCTCTGTTCGCAGCCCTTTCCCACCTGGACTCCCCTGCCTTGTGCAGCGTGCCTCTGACCCCCTCCTGTTCCCAGCAGTGGCTCCGTTCGGAGAAGCCTTGCTGCTGGGTGCCGGTGGGCAGTCCGTTCCCTCTCTTGACCTCAGCCCCCTCATCTATCATCTATACAGTGGGTTGAACCAGTGGCTCCTAAACCTGGTTTTGCACCTTCTTGGAGGCTCATTTAAAAATGCAGAGTCCTGGGCTCCTCCTTGGTGGGGGGTGGGGCCTAGAATGTGCATTTTTTAATGCCCCACCTCCACTCCCACCAGACGATGCTTACATAGTCTAAAGTTAGACAATTATTCACTTTTTCTCCCTCTCTGAACTTAGAAGGGAGCTTGGGGCACTGAGCAATCAGGAGAAGCCAGCCAGCCCTGCTCCAGGAGACCCTGGCCTCTCTCCCTATGGCCCTTGTCTAGGCAGAGGTTCCGGGGTTTCCCTCCTCAGGGCCAGCTTCTTTCTAGCCTGGACAGAATGTCTGGAATGCGGCTGTGGAGGGAGACAGAGCTGGTCCGCCTGCCAGACCTGCCTCCGGAATTCAGGCAGCAGAAAGCAGACTCCTGTCCCTGAGGACCTCTGCCCTGCTGGCCTTGAAGTGACACAGGCAGAAGGACCCAAGGATGGAGGGAAGGAGGGTTATGGGGCCCTGAACAGGCTAGCAAATCGCACTAGGCCTCAGTTTCTTCATCTTACAAAATCATGTCCTATTTCTCCACATGTGTGACATTGTGGCACTTCCAAAGCAATTTCCCACCTATCCATCCTCTGCCCCTATTACATGGAGAGCTCCAGGAAATTCTCCAATGAATTAGACTCCAAACTGATCCAGAAAACTACCATTGTTTTGCCTCAGGCATAGTGCTTAGTGTTTTACTGATTCATCACCTTATTTAATCCAGTCAACCCCTGCAAGGTAAAAGTGGTTACCACCTCCATTTGGTAGCTGGGGAAACCGCTCCCCAGAGGGGTTCAGTGATGTGTCCAAGGCCACACAGCTGCCGGACTGTTTGAAGCCAGCTAACTTCCCGTCCAAGCCTCAGCCGGGGCTCCACAGCCCCGACACGTGCGTCTCCCGCCCTGACTCACTGTGAGAGCGGAGCGGGGCAGTCGGGCTCCTCCAGCGCACACAGTCCCTGGCAGATCACGGGCAGGCGCCCTGGGCACGATGAGGGGCTGCCCCGGAGCAGGCGACCTCAGGCCGGTGTGGAAGGGGGCCGGCTGAGCTGCAGAGCCAGCTGCGTCAGTGCAGGGCCCAGTGCAACACGACGGTGTGTGAACCTCATTCAAAAGTCACCGACATTTGTAAGGCAGAGACAGCAGAGCACAGAACGGCGCAAGGCCTCGCCAGATGCGTGCGGCATGCCCGCGGGTCCAAATCCTGGGATGTGGTTGACACCTAACAGTGGGGTGGAGGCTAAGAGCACAGGTTTTGGAGCTGGATAAACTTAGTCCATATCCTGGCTCTACTGTTTGAGGGTAGGATGACCTTGGGCAGGTCATTTAAACCTCTCCGACTCTCAGTTCCTTCTCCTGCAAAATGAGAATGATAATCATTGTACCTCATCAGGAGGGTCTATCTGAAGATTAAATGAGATGAAACTTAGCCCATTTCTTAAGGTATAACGCATATTACTCATCATTGCCACATGGTTATTGTTGTTGTTACTATACCATAGGGAGAAATGGGAGGTGCTGCTGAAAATGTCGGCCGTGGTCGTGGAGAAGGGGACCTTGGAGGGGTACTAGTTCACTGGGCCAGGGCTACATCAGAGCCCCGCATCTAGGGGCAGAGTGGCTCCCCACCTCCCCGGTTTCCTGTTGGGGTGACCTAACCACAGCCAAGGAACGGCCAGCCTGGCTCCTGCGGCTCAGCACCGGAGCCCCGCCCACCAGCCCCGGCCTGGGGCAGGCCGCCTTTCGGCTGGATTGGCGGCAGATGAGCTCATGCCCACCGGCCTGGCCAACAAGGCCGGACGCCTCTCCTGGCAGGAGCCTGTCAGTACTGACAGCTGGGGGTCAGGATGAGCTGGAGGGCCCGGTGGTGCCCAGATGCCCATGGCCAGCGGGTCTGCTGAGTGTTTGATTACATTCCCGGGCACCCCAGGCAACACTGAGGCTGGTCGTTCCCACTCCTGCGGGGTCCCGTCTGTCAGCTGCAGAGCTGACATACAAGGCTCAGCCCACACGACCCACCTGCCTTCCACCTTCTGTCTCTCCCCGCCGGCTGCTGGCTGTGGGCTCACGGAGCCAGGTGGCCTCAGCCCCCGATGACCTCATCCTCCTTAAAGGCATCACATCCCTTCAACAGCCGGGCCTTGGGAGCCTTGCCTGCCCACAGGTCCACAGGTCCGCTGTGTACCTGCCCCCCAGCCCCAAGCCCATCCTGCTGTGTGACCCTCCCCAGGGAGAATGCAGGATGGCAGAGGGACCCCAGCCCCGGAAATGACAATTTGCATTTCATGTTCATTGAACACATTGTCTCAGTGTAACCGGTCCATCAGCCAACTGTTCCTACTGAGCTGAACCTTCTCGCGAGACTAGTTGCCCACACTCGCTCGGCACCTCCTCTGGGTCTGCAACACGTGTGGGTGATGCAGGAAGGCAGCCATCCCCTCCACTAGGGTGACCGACTGTTCGCCTTCCCTGGGACCATTCCTGTTTCAGCACTGCAAACCCCCCATCCTGGGACCACCTCAGCCGTAGGCCTACCAGGACGTTGGTCAGCCAACCCTGCACACTCATCTGTGGTGACCTGTGTCTATGATTTTCACCCAATAACGCCAAGCTTCTAGCCTGCCCAGAAGGAACCAAAAGAGTCCAGTTTGTTAAAAAGAAAAATAATACTGTCAGTGCTTCTAGACTCTACAGGCACCCTGAAATTCGCTGCCTCGTTAGAGTTTCCATCCCTGCTCAGACCCCTCACTTCCACTCTCTGCCCCATGGTGAATGCAGAAGCCAGGAGTGTGGGACCGAGAGCCCAGCCGGTGCGCAGAGGAGCACACGGCGTTCCTCAGGCAAGCAGGGGAGCGAACGGCAACTGCTCGCTCGGTCTTTCTTTAGAAGCCCACAGCATCCTTGTAAAGACTACCAGAACCAGAACATCAGAACTAGGTGTTCAAGATCAGAGTTCAATACCCGCTTCGCTGCACTGGGGAAACTGAGGTCCAGGTAGGGGATTCAGAACCAGATCTAATTCATTTTCTGCCTACAATGTGTCTGTGCAGTCACACTAAGAGTGTGATGTAATTGGTCCGGGTGGGGCCCGGGCAGCCCCACACTGCTGCCCCTGGGGTTGCCATATTGTGCAGTCTCGGCTGAGAACCACTGGGTTAGACAGAGATCCAGCCCTGACAAGCTTAAAACAGAAGGGGGCCGGACTCGAAGTGAAGGGAGGAGCACACAGAAGTAGGACGCACAGCAGAGGGTCACACGGGAGGTTCAGCCAGAGGGCTGCAAGGTGGAGGGGGAGACCCAGGGCAGTGCAGCCCCCTGGTTGGGTTCAGACTGGGGCTTGAAACTTAGCTTAGTCTAGACTGCTGAACTCGGGCAAGTAATCAAAACTTTTCTGAGCTTCCGTTTCTTCATCTGAAAAACAGGGAACGATAACAGCTAATCCAGAGTGGGGGTGTCCGGAGAAGTGAGACAATCCCTGCAGAGGGCCGAGTTCAGTGCCTGACGTAAGGATTGGCTATTGTTATCATTACTTCTCACCCAGGTTAGGGCACATGGGCTGTACCAAGGTGAACAGGTACAATTTTAGATGACCAGGAAGCTGTGAGCAGGGTCTGGGGAATGAGAAGCTTCCAAGCATGCTTGGGGGACACTAAGGAGTCCCATTTCCCTGGTGCATGGGGGACTGGAGGCCAAAAGATCCCCCAGTTGGACACTGGGGCCAGCAGGGAGAAGGTTCAGGGCCTGGGGCGGGAGTGGCAGGAGAACTGGAGAGGACGGATGAATCTAGGGACCTGCAACCCATCCCTGCACTCATCTCCCTCTTCCTCCCACCCCAGGCTGCAGACAGTCCCTACACAGGACAGGCTGGAGGCCAGCCTGGGCTCGGATGCGGTCCCAAAGGAAGACTTCGCCTGCCACTCTGCACATGACTAGTCAAAGGGCTGTGGGGCCGCCCGGCCACCTTCCGCAGGGTTAATGCCTAATCGGCCCAGACTCGGAGACTTGGGCGGCAGTCAGCCAAGTGGATAATCGCCCAGGTTAGCCTTCCCACTGGAGTTGATCACAGCAGCTCCCCTCACGCTGCGAACCCCTAGGCCTCTCATCCAGGGAGGACCTTCCTCACAGGGAGCTCCTCTAGTCGCCTTGGGCACCACACCCCAGCAGCCTGCTTGACGCCTGTGCTCATCCCCAAGGCCGGTGACAGATCGCCAAGGGCACAGTGGCTGCAGCAGCTGCATGAATGGGTATCTCCCGAGAGCTAGGAAATAGCCAAGAGCCTCATGAACCTTGCCGGTTCCACCCATTCATAGGGTCCAGTCTGAACTTCTAGAAAACCGAGTCCCAACCACAGAACCAGGCCTCAGTTATTGTCACACGGGAGAGGAAGCAGGTCTGTTCTGAGTGGCCCCAACAGTTGTGAGCCCATTTATCAAATAAGGAAATAGAGACTTGCAAATTTAAGTCATTTGCCTTGGGTCACATAGCTTATAATAACAGTAATAAAGATATGCCGACTTCTTGATTATTAACCAGGTTCAAGGGCTGCTGCTCAGCTGAACGTCAGGTAGAACTGCTAAGGGTCAGAACTGACTGTTGGGAGAGGTGATGAGCTTCCTGTCATGAGAGGTATGCAAGCAAAGGCTCAGTTACTTGCCGGGAAAGCTGCAGAGGGGCTGCAGGAATTCCTGTGGGGCAGGAATTATTTCATTTACCTCTATGTCCCCAGTGCCTGGTCCAGTGCCTGGAAAAGGGGAGGTAGAGGGCCTCGCCTGCTTGTGCTCATAAGAAACAAGCAAATGAACACATTTTGTAACTAAAACGTGTATGTGGGGCTTGGGGGGAGAGAGAGAGAGAGAGAGAGAGAGAGAGAGAGAACTAATTCCTGTCTAGGTCTTCTGCCCTTCCCTTAAAACACCTTGTGGTTCTCAACACAAGGAGCACAATGGAATATTTGGGGAGCCAGAGCAGAAAGGCACCCCATAAAAGCTGTCAAAACTAAGATGTCCTTCTTCCTCATGAGATTCCAGGCACTGTGCTTTGCACGTTACACACTTCATCGGTCTCATGAATCTGCACAACCTTATGCAGATTCATGAGACCGATATTCTCGTTCCCCCACTTCCCAGATGGGGAAGCCAGAGCCTGGAGAGGTTGAGTCACTTATGGAGAGTCACAGCTCACAACAATCAGAAGAATTACCTGCCATGGGGGACTCTCTGCCAAGGGCCTTCCAACATCTTTTATCTTGTTTAATCCCCATAACAACCTTGTGAGGTAGGAGTTATTACTATCTCCATCTTTTCAAAAAAGGAAACTGAGGCTCACTGAAGGTTACAGAGCTAGGAGGTGGCAGGACCAGGGCTTGAACCAGGCATTGGTGGGAGAAATGACAGGTTGTCTTCTCAGATCTGTGGTGTAAGGGAGGAGAATGGAGAACACTGGCCCAAGAGCTAAGCGACCTGGTCCTTTCCCGGTCCCCTCGGGGGCCCGGTGTGGCCACGGGCTAGTACTACCTGTCCAGGGTCTCAGTGTGTCCCTCTGCAAAACCGAGAAGGGAGGTGGAGACGGGCCTGATTTCTCAGCAACTTTCCAGCCGTCCTTTTCCATGACTCGATTCCCCACCGTGAGTTCTGGGCCACAAACCAGTTGGCTTCCTCCCTCCCTCCCTCCCTGTCCGTGAGACGGAGAGCTGGCAGGAGGGGATGATCCGCCTCAATTCTCCCACCTCCTTCCCCTCCTCCTCCTCCTGGGCTGGGACACACCTACTCCAACTTTCTCAGCAGCCTCCCGGGCTTGCGCGCCTTCGGCTCCCTCTCGGCACCTCCGCCTGAGCCTGTCAGCCGGGTGCTAGGAGGCTCCAGCCGGGCAGCCCAGCCGGGGGCACCCTCCCCTGCCTGAAGGGCACAGGTAAGAACTGCCGGAGGAAGTTGGGGGAGGGGGTGCAGAGCCAGTCCCTTCTTGTGCCTGGTCCCAGAGAAGGCGGGCTTTGGGGGCTCGTGGAAAGTGGGAACAGAACCAGGAGACGGCTGAGGCAGGCATGGAGGGGGTAGGACAGGGACACGGGGGCCTTGGGTCCCCCAGGTGCACTGAGTGAAGCCAGAGGGGTAGCCAGCCTGAGCCTGGAGGTTGGGGACTGGGGCTCAGGACTGGACAAGGCTACTAAGACTTTGACCTCCTGGAGGAGCAAGGTCGTATTTGCACGAGTGGAAAGTGGGACTCTTGTCCCTGCAAGAATGAAATCTCCTGCTTAGGCTTTCCGGGGATGAGCCTTCAGGGGGACATGGGGGCCATTTTCTCTGTGGTTTTCAGGGGGAAGTGCTGGGGCTGGGGAATGGAGGCGTGCCGGCTGCTGTGTGTGTCCAGGGGCATCACGGGCATCCTGTCACAGACAAAGACCCCTGGTGAGGAGGAGGGACGGCCTGAGGGAGAGGCAGGTGACCTGGCCAGCCCGAGCTCTCTTGCGACTCTTCAGAGGTACCCCGATTAGAATCTCAGCTTTCCTGACTGTAAAATGGGGGTGCTCACAGTCTGTAAGGGCCGTGAAAGGCTGTGAGTGGGGGAGGCACCAGAGGCTGCCTTGGGGTTGGGGGTAGGGGGTGGGCAGCTTGGTTCCCCCGCTTGGGGGAAGCAGGAACCCGATGCATATCGTTGGAGGCAGGAGAGCTGGAGTGGAACACCAAGCAGAGCCACCAGGCCAGGGTTCAGCCCCCCTCCGGGGGGCGGGGGAATGCTATGTGCCCCAACGTGGGGAGCAGCGGGGCTGTGCTCAGGTGTGCCGAGGGCTCAGAAAGGCTGCCGAGCTGACGCCTGGGCTCGGGATCGAAGAGGGAGGAAGAGAAGCAGGCTCAGGACGTCCTTCCTCTGCTTTTACCTGCACAGGCGACCACAGGCCGTAGCCCTGGGCTGAGGGACTGGGCTGGGTGCGCACAGGCACCTGAAAAGCTTGATTTTCAAAGCAGGCAAGGTGCAATGGGATTTTCATTACCTGTGTCTCTGTGACTCACAGGCTGTGTAGCCTAGGACGGTTGTATATACCTCTCTGGGTCTATTTCCATAGTCACAAAATAAAGGAGGTTGGCTTATTTGTAAGCTCTGTAATGAATTGATTCGCCCCAACAAGCCTGTTGGGTGACAGAGCAGGAGTGACTGCATTTGGCAGGCAAGGGGCTCAGTGTCCCATGGCTGGGAAGCGGCGAGCCGGGTGTCCCCCAGGAGCACAGGGTATGCTTCCGGCTGGAAGGTGTGAGTCCACGCTGCCGGCCAGCCCGAAGGAGTGACAGCGGCCCCGCTGCCATGCGCTCCGCCGGCCTCAGCTTCCTCGTCTGCAAAGTGCGGCAAGAACTAGAGGGAGTCGAGGTCTCCCTGGAGGTCCCCTCTGACTCCGTGACTCTCAGTGGCCTCCTTAAGGACTTGGGGAACCAGACACAGAAGGACACTGGCATTCCGCCGCCTTCCGTGTCAGCTGTGCCTGTGCTTGCTGCGGGAAGGGGCTGCAGGGCTCCCCCGACACGTCCCCCGCGAGCGGGGCCGCCTCCATCCACTCCCTGCACACGTTTCTCTGGGTGCAACTGAACTCGCCTTGGCCTGGAGGTTCTCCTCCCAGCCGCCTTGTGACAGGCCACGGAGCTGGCACTGCTGCCGTCGCGGTGGGGTCAGTGGGGAGGGACCGTGGGGCAGGCGACAAGTCTCAGAGAAAACCAGTGTGTGCTGGCAGCCGCAGGGTTGGCACGGTTGGGAATCTTTCTGTACCCACTGGACCGGCCCTGCCTTTTGGGGTCCTTTAGGACAGGATGGGCAGAGCCTCTGGAAGCTTCTCGTGCTTCCTGGGTCTCCAGCACAAGCCAAGCTAGCTCAGAGCCTCAGTACTGGTACTATTTCTGTAACTAATGGCATGGATGCTTTACATTTACAATGGGGGTTTCTAGACAGGTGTACAAAGAAAAGTGTGGGTCATAGTCCTAGATGTTATTAGGATTTCTCCAAAGCTCAGCCTCATCATTTGCAAATAGGGATAATAACAGTCCTTTTCTCAGAAAATTGGTGTGCAAATTAAATGAGGTAATGCATGGCATGCACAGGGCCTTATTTATTATGTTCAGTCATCAATCAAGTCACCACAGAGCTCCTCTCTGCTTCCCCTGGGGTGGAGATCACCCACAGCACCCGGAAGTGTGCCTTCTTAAGACAAATCACAATTGTAATTTCAGTTACTTGCATATTTTTTGTTTCATATTGTCTCTCCTACTAACTGTTGCTCACTGCTCTGGCACCCATGCCTAGCACAGTGGCTGGCACATGTAAGAAGCTCATAGCTTATCTGTTGAGACAAAGAATGAATCTTCATTTCTAATGCATAGATGAGAACTGTCACTCAGAGGACTCAGCATTAGCCAAACCCAATCACAGGTCAGAGTCAGGAATGAAAGGGGCCCTAGCGATAAACGAGTCAGACAGATGAGGGTGCTGGGACGTCACCAGAGAAGGCTGGTTACTTGACCGAGGTCACACAGCAAGTGAGTGGAGAAGGCAGAGCCCCCGCCCAGATCTTTTCACTTTCCCTGGCCTCTCTGTGCTGTGTCCAGTTCATGAGATGATTGGCCTTGTTTGCTCTGTGGGTGGTCAGTCTTGGAGGCTAGTAAATCGGCCCCACATACATTGGAGACAATGTGGGATCTACAAAAGCTCGATCCCTAAACTGTAAGCTGCCCTTCAGGGGACAAGGGACATAAACCTCATGAATCAAACGTTTCTCCCAACCAACACACACACACACACACGCGCGCACACACACACACACACACACACACACGTGTGTGCACACACCACTCCACCGCTATCGCCAGCGAGTCAGCAGGTATCCGTGACTGTACAACCCGAATGGCCCTCAGGAGTTCCCTGAAACCTGCCCTCAAGCATGACTGGTCCCGTTTTACAGATGAAACTGTAGATTTTGAATTATTCGTCTGAAGTCAGTAGCCAGTTTGTGCCGGCGTCCTGGGTCCGTGTGCCATTTCTGGGAGTCATTTACGAGCATGGGACTTAACTGTCAGGAGAACCTGAGTTCCCGAGCTTGTCCGAGCACCTGCCACCAGGTTTCACATGTACGTACTTTCTCTCTACTCCATCCTCTAGCTCTTCTTGTCGTTGCTGTTGTGTTCAGTGTGGAGGCGAATAGAGACTCAGAAAAGCTAAGTCACTTCCTTTCAGTCACACAGCTTCTGTGCTGTTGACAGAAACTCCGTTCCGTGGACACTGGGAGAGCACGGACAGCGGGTCAGGCCCCCAAAGATTCACGGCTGGGAGACGGTTTAATGCCTTGAGGTCGGACATAATGTAGAGACAAACTCAGGCGGACATGAGGGCCCAGGGGAGCAAGGGAGCCCAGTCAGGGGATCAATGACGGCTTGGCGGAGGAGCTGACACTGACCCTTAGCTCCGAAAGCTGACCAGGGCCTACACAAGGACAGAGACGTGGAACAAGCAGCTCGGGGAGAGGAAGTGGCACGTGCAAAGGCACGTGAGTCAGAAAACAGCGGGCGTGTGGCAGCTGTCAGCGGGTGGGCCAGGCCACCAAGGTCCTGCGTGCCGGGCCAGGGAGTACGGCTTTTTTTTTAAAGGAATGTAATTGATAGGTCATTTTTCGTAATGGGAAAGTATAGAAATACACAAATGTAAGCAAAATAGTATTTTTAAAACCCATTCACTCAATTTCAACGGTGACGTTTTCTCCACGCCCCCACCAATCCTTGCCTCAGCAGATTATTTTTGAAGCAAATCTCAGATATGTAATCGCATCTGGAAATATTTCTGTGTATGTCTTTAAAACCTAAGAACTTCAGGAAATCATCATAGGAACGTGGCTTTTATTTTGCAAATACTGCCGAAGGGTGTTGAAAGAGTTTAAGTCAAAGATCACCAGGGCTACGAGTTTAAGGCTGTGGGGCGGAGTGGGAATTGAAGGAGAGGGGTCAACGGTTAAGATGTGTCGGCTCCCTCTTGGCCAATCGCAGGGCTTGATAGCTTATCATTACCCGTTGATTAACAAATTATCCCCTAAAATACATCTCTTCTGGAAAGAGGTGATGCCTCTAGCATTTTCCAATTTGGAGCCTGCCTTCCCACTGAGTCTTTTTCTATTCGTGAGAGTGGCATGGCCCCTGTGAAGTAGGTGACAGTGAGTTGGCAAGGCAGCTGTCTATCCCCTGGCTGGGGGCTGGGAGCCCCAGCTGGAGAATTCTCCCGTTCAGCTCCAGTGCCCACAGGCGTGGACCTCAGAGCGAGCTGAGCAGAACAGGGCACACTCGTTGTGGGGTAACATCAGTGTGTGTGTGTGTGCGTGCTGGCCCTGGTGTGCTCACCCGTCCTAGGTCAGAGCTGCTTGCCATCTGCCCCCACAGCATCCCCTTGCCTCAAATACAAGGCTGGATGGCACACAATGCATCATTTTGGACAGGTACAAGTTTAGCCTTAGGAAACAGCAGAGCTGAAAATCAGCGTGGCACCATGGTTGGGCACGTGAGCTCTGGGGCCAGGGTGCTCAAGTTCTAGCCCTGACTGCTGTTTTCTGTCTCTGTGACCTTGAGCGTGCCATTTCACTTGCCTAAGGGGTGTAGGGGTGCACAACGCTCTCTACCCCACAGAGCTGCTGCGTGTTGACACACGTAAAGCTCTTAGCCTAGAAGTCATCACACATTAAGAGCTCACTAAACATTAGCTACTTTTATAGACTTGGGGCTCCTGAAATCTTGGGAATTGACTCAGAGAGCGGTAGCATCTTGGAAAATTCAAACCCTAAAATCTCACACTCTTGGAAGCGAACCACTAGAAGAACGCTATTGATTCCCTAGGATAATAACTCTCTGCTCTGTGCAAAGGTTCCTTGTACAATGTCTCTAACACATGGTCAGCCGGCTTGTTTTTCTTTTTGTAAACATCCAAGAACTGAACGCATCAATTTAAGTTTCAGCTTGGTGAATTTTTACAAAGTGAACACAAATAGTGACTAACAGCAACCAGGGCAAAAGTCAGAATATCACTAGCCCCCGCCCCTGGCCCCCAAGAGCCCTCCCAACATCCTTCTTGTGGAGTGTGTACTGTCAATAGGAGAACCCTAATTATCAGAGAGTCGCGGTAAGTTGTTAAATTAAACTTAACCTTTAAACTGTTTTGTTTTCACTGTCACATTTCAGTGGCAGCCTAGTTTAGACCTGAGCTTCCCGAATGCCTAGGGCTCTTATTAAAAACTCCGATTTCTCAGCTCTATTCTAAGTCTACAAAATTAAAATGTAGGGTCTCGGGCTGGGGTCAGGGGATCTGTATTTCTACAAGCTCCAAGGGAACTCCAGGTGAAGTCCACTTGGGTTTGGGACTCAACTCAGATAGATCATTTGTTCCGATCCATGCTCCATACTTATTGGCCATTGACTTTGAACAAGGCCTTTGGACTTTCTGACCCACACATTTTTCATTTGTAAACTGGGAATGGAATGATACTACCTACTTCCTTGGGTCCACAGGGAAGGTACTCACTAAACAACTGGTGCAACAGTCAGCATGGCTATTACTGGGAGCAGCCCGTCTGTGATATAGCCAAGGAAGTATTGGATTTGGTGTCTGAAGTCTTGTGTTTGAGTCCTGACTGGGCCACTTGCTAGCAGCATGACCTTGGACAAGTCTTTTGACACCCCTGGGCCTCAACTCCCCCACCTAGGGTCTATGAGGGGATCAAACAAGAAAATGAACCAGAAAACTGCTCTGATGACAGAAAAACGCTGCAGAAGTAACACCCAACCTGGGAACCCAGTGTAAAGTGGGCTCGCCACTAGGCTTGCGGCTCCGTGGAGGGCGGGCCTGGTGGGGGTGGGGAAAAGGAACTGCTGAGACTTGGGTTTTCCACAGCCCTGGTGTGCCCTGGCATGTCTCCCGTGCTTCTTGGCTTTTGAGAACTGTCTCCTTCCTGGTTCCCGGGGCAGGAAGAGTCCAAGATCCCATAGCTATGAAATCCTGCACAATTTGCCAGTTAGAATGCTTTTATTATTTAAATGTCTTCCCTCTTATTACAAGTCTTCTTTGAAGTCCTTTACTACCAAGTTTTTAGGAAACCTTTTAATGAAGTGTAATATGCATACAGAAAAGTGCACAAATCCTAAGTATATAGCTCAGTGAACTTTCCAGAAACTAACCTGCTCCCAGAGAGAGAAACAGACCATTACCACCATTCCACAAACCCCCTTTGTGGCCCTCCTAGTCACGACCATCCCCTGTCCCACCAAGGATCACTTTATTCTAACCTTATCCATAGATGAGTTTGCCTGCTTTTAAACTTCATATATTAGGAGTAACACAATATGTATTCTGTTGTATATGGCTGCTCTCACCCCACATTATGTGAGCGGGATTCATCTGTTCTATTGCCTAGAACAATGCTTCATTTTCTCTGCTGTATAGTATTCTATTGTGTGAGCACACCACAACTTACTTGTCCATTCTGTTCTTAATGGACATTAGGGTTGTTTTCAATGTGGGGTTACTATAAACAGTGCTGCTCTGAACATTCTTATGTGACCCTTTTGGTGACACATGCCCACACTTCTGTGTGTGTGGAATTGAGTGCGATTGCAGGGTGTATGGGGATGGAACCCTTTTTCCCCTCCAGGTTCAGTTCTATTCAAAGCAAATAGGACATGGTTCATGGGACTGAGTCTTTATCTGGAGATGGGCAAACCTGTCTGCTAGAAGATAAACAGTAGCCTCTGGTTTGAGGTGCTGGTGAACAGAGAGATTTGCAGACTCAGAGACTGCCTAGTGAAAGTCAGGTGCAGGAATCAGATCTGTTGCTTTCCCTTTCCTGTCTGCTCTTCTATTTGACTTAATAGAGATAATCTCATGTCTGCTCTGCCTGAAGGCCAATGTTCCCCCCAAGAGTGATCAGTGGACCACCTACAGGGCAAAATGTGCACTCCAAGTCTTACGGCAGGTAGCCCCACTCATCGATCAGATTTCTGGAGGATGAGGCTCTGATTTTTAACACATTGACATTTGAGAACCACTCCTCTAGCTTAAAACCATCATGAAGATTGTGGTCTTCCTAATTTCCCCATCCCCTCTCCACTGGGGCCTAGGAGAGGACTACATATGGGATAACAACTTTGAAAGGGGGAATGGTGGAACATACGATACTAAAGGAAGATACCACGTTTTTCAGCAGAACCCAACCAGTCACACCAAAATCACCCCAGAACTTGTTAAACAGCTCTTCCTGAGCCCCACCCCTAAGGATTTGGATTCATGGGGTGGGGCTGGGAATAGGCATTGTTAACCCCAACCCCCACCTCCTTAGGGGATTCACAATGGTGGAAACCACTGGTTCAAGTCAATGGCCAGCACTGTGGGTAAGAACACAGCTCAGCTGAGTTCTGTGTCTGCCTATGGCTGGGTGGGGCAGTTACCATGGGGCAAGACAAACTGTGTGGACAGAGCCCAGGGTGCTTAAAGGTGGAACATGGGGCTTGGGGCATCAGAGATTCTTCCACATGTCATTAGCATGTACCTTGATGCTCCCAAATCGTCCCTGACCCCTCTCTTGCCTCTGGCCCTCAGTCAGGTTCAGCCTGCAAATCTGCAAGACTGATGCCTCAGACAGTGGAACTGCAGGTCTTGCCCCACTGTTAGGAGCCGCTCCCCACCTGCCCAGGCCTGCCCGCCTGCTGGCTCTAAGTCCTAAACTGTTCTGCTCAGAGGGGATTAGCCTTGGACAGACAGACAGTGCAGCTGGGCTGGGCCAGGCCAGAGGGAATGGGATCAAGAGGGAGGACTAGAGAGGAAGCCGTTGCAGAGAATCTGTTTGCTGGTGTGAGAGGACCCATGATGATGTGATCCTGGTGTGGGGGAGGGGTCATACAGCCCTCCCTCCTCCCCAGTGTTCTTTCTAACCTGAGGGCACAAGGAGGCAGGCCAGGGAACTGTTAGAAGCACAGGGGAGGGGATCTGAGTTTTAGTCCTGGCTTGGCCACTTACTAGCTGTGTGAACTTGGAAATGAGGTAACCTCTCTGAGTCTCATTTATCCCATCTACAAAATGAGGATAATTATAGGGCTGCTGTAAGCTAGCTTAAAAGCCGTAATGCATGCCAAGGGCTTACCACGGGACCTGGCACATAGTAAATGCTCAAGAAACATCAGCTACGCCAGTGTCTGCTCCTCCGTAAGCACTTCATTGTCCCCAAGCCTGGCCATCTTCAGGGCATCATTTGACAATAGCTCAGTGGAGGATACTCAGTAAGGCAGTAGAGCAGGGACTAGTCCCAATTCCCAGATGGACAAGTGGAGTCCCTGTGAAAAGAGGAAGTTGCCAAGGGGTTCTCCTGCTTGGTCCCCTGCTGGGCTCTCTAATATGTTGCTAAGGCACCGAAGAAGTGGGGCTTCCAGTCCCTCAATCATCTTCATTACAGAGGGTACCTCCTAAGGGCTCCCACGCTGCGCCAAACCAATCCTCAAAACATATGACTCCTTCTTCCATTTACATATGAAGAGACTGAGGCTCAGTCAAGTGCAGTGATTTGCTCAAGGTCGTACGAAGGTTGGCCAATGAATTTTGTGAACTCATTGTAGAGAAAGAGCTACATACCTCATTGCTGAATATTACTATAGTCACCTTCGAAGTCCTCCCCTTGGGAAGCTGTGCACCGACACGAGCGCCCAGTCCACCCTTCAAAGCCATTTTGGAACTCTTTTTCTGGAAGGGCCGTCTGATCCTCACCGAGTTGTTTGTACGGTGCTGCCGACATAAGCGCACGGTGGCGGCTTTGTGGACTTCATTGTCAGATGCTTGGGTATGACAACAGCTCTGATGGCCATTTCACATTCATATATATATAAAATTCTTGTTCTACCTACTGTGTCTCTATTTCTCTCTCCCACTAGAGGAGGGACCTCCTCTGCCTTGTTCTCTGTTCTGGAATGCCCATCAACAGGGTAAGCCTCAACAAACAAGGACTGAATGAATGAATGACTGACTCTGGCAGAGGAGGCCCAGTAACGAAACATGTCTCGTTATCCCCCACTTTGTCCCTTTTCTTTCCCAAAGCCCAGGCACCTGGAGGCTCTTTGTCCCCTTCAGACGTCCATCTCCTGGGGTCACATTGTGGCTTACAAGGGTCCTAGGCGTTTTAGCCTTCGCAGGCCCCTTCCTTAATGAGAAAGGGATTAGAAATACTTTCTGACAACATCTGTATTAAGATGAATATATTATTATATAGAAAACCATTTTCTTCAACCTAAAAGTTTGCTTTCTTTCTTCTGAGTTGAAGAGAAATTAAAATGTTTTCACGGGCCCTAAAAGTTCTGTGGGTCCTGGGTGTGCCCACTGTGCCTACCGGAGAGGTAGACCTTGTGTCCTCCTCTGAGGCCCAGACTTCTTTGCCAGGTCCTTGAGGGCTAAGCTGACCTATATGATAGCCACCAGCCACACGTGGCTATTTGAACTTCAATGAATTAAAATTAAATAAATTACAAACTCACTTCCTCCGATGTACCAGCCACATTTCAAATGCTTGATGATGGCATATGGCCCGTGGCTCCCACCCTTACAGCCAAGATAACAGAACGTTTCCCTCTCTGTAGGGAAGGGCTGTAGGAGACCACAGCTCTAGAGAATGGGCCCCAGCTACTCCAGCCGTGCCGAAGTCTCTGTTCTTGGAATATGGATTCCTATTCTGAATCTACCACCTACTAAGTGGGTGAAGCTGGGAGGAACTTCCAAATGATCTGAGCCTCAGTTTCTCTTTTACCAGATAAGAGTAATTGTAAGGGCCCTGATGAGGTTGGTTGGTGCAACCAGATGAGGTCGGTACAAAAGCTGACTTCTACCGAGTGTGTTCCCTTGCATTCCCTAATTCAGCCTTCTCAGCAACTCCAGGAGCTAGGTGCTAATACCATTTCCCATTTTTTTCTGGGACTAGAGAAGTTAATAACTGCCAAAGGTCATACAGCTGGGATTTGAAATAAGGTAGGTCTACCTGACTCCAGAGCCCACTTTCTTAGTATGAATTCTATCCAGTACTGTACCTCCTACCCTAAGACCAAGTGAGATAATGCATGAAGATGTTTTTTGAAAACTTACAGTTATAAGACAGTATAATTGTTGTCATCAATAATAATCAGAATACTGAGAAAGAAGGGGATCCCAGTCCCAGCTCCCTTTCACCCATGCTCTAGGGGAGGACTTCCTCTTTAGTCGCTTCTCTTCCCTCTCTTCCAGGCTTGTACAGGCCTGGCCCCTTGCAGATGACCCTCCTAAGACAGCCTGAGTCCACTCGAGGTTTGGCTGCCATTTACCAAGCCACGTCTTTCCTTCCTGTGCTTTCACCTATCATATTACCTGTCTTCCCAGCAGCCCTGGGAAGTAGATAGGAGTTGCTATTATTATCTCTATTTTACAGATAGGTAAACTGAGGCTCAGAAGCGGTTCTGTGGCCTTCCCAAGGTCACACAACCCATCGAGGGCTCAAGCCACTGGCCCCTTCCCTGCTCATTTCCAGCGCTTGGACTTGTTTTGTTACAGGGAACCCAGCAACAGCTGCCTACAAACGAGCAAATGACTCCGAGTGTTCATCCAAGTTTCTTGGAAGTAGATCAAGCTTCCCTACCCACAGTGAAGCCCAGTGGGCTCAACCAGTAGAGCTGGTGTTCAAGGCCAGTCCACACCAGAGTGGGAGTCTTCAATTGGGAAGTCCCCCTTTTGATCTGACATGAGATTATTCTTCCCAGCATGTGATTCTGTTCTGGTCTTGCTGCTGCTCAAAAACCTTCAATGGCTCCCTACTTCTAAGGTGGAAATTATTTCAGGAGCTAAAGACCTCCTCTCTAGCAGGTCCCTGGAAGGTCACCTTTCTTTCACTTATGGTTTTAATTCTGATTCAAAGGCACAATCGCTCCTAATCCCACCCCCTCCCCACCTTTAGGATTTTGTGATGAACATGATACATTTAGGATTCTTTCTTGAGAGACACGAGAGCCAGCCCTAACACTGGATCCCTGAGGCAGATGCAGTCCCAGCAGGTGGGGGTGGGGTCAGAAAATCTGTACTGAGGAAATCCATGGTGATTTTACACCTAGATTCTGGGGAGAGTGGGGATATTCTCCAATGCAGAGGAATGAATCTAGTGGCTTTTTCTTCCATGAAAGTCTCTCCAAACTTAAAAAAAAAAATCTTATCTTATTGCTTTCCCTCACAGGCTAGGGAATCCAGAGCACCCAGGTTCAGAAAGCCTGGCTGGCTGTCTTTGGTTCAGCCACCACCTTCCTGGGTGGCCTTGGGTGTGCCATGCCAATCTCACCTTCCCTTATCTTCGACACGGGAGGAAAAGCACAGATGTGTTTCCTATGAGTATTACGTGGCCTATTAATTAACGTCTGTGTTGGGCCTAAGAAAAGGGCAGTGCTGGCCCATGAGGCAGAACGTCATCGTGGGCCTGTGCCTGGGTACTTCGAGGGGTGAATTTCATCATCAGAAACAGAGCCTGACATTTTAAACAAATCTGGTAGGAGCTTCTTTAGTACAAGTGATTTGGCTTTGAATGCCTTCAAGTACATGTGGTTCCCCATGGAAAGGACAGAATTAGTCACAGGTGGCCACCTGGGAAGAATCATAGACTCCTGGAAATTAAATGTCTGAGTCACTGCATAGGGACCATTACAAATTCAGGCTGTAGAGCATTAGAACCACAGCACATCCAACCATACGTCTTAGACGTTTTATGGCAGGACACAGAATGTTAGAATAGCAGAGCCCCAGCTTGTCAGATCTGGAGGGGCTCTTAGAGGTCATCTGGTTCACTTTTTTAAACCTGTGCTTCCTGAGGTGGTGGGGTGGGGCTCACGAGGGGCATGAGGGACAAGCCAGTGAGTAGGGTCCCAGGCCTCTCCACCCCTGCTTCTAATAGTGCAGCTCTGCTTTGATCTCTTTATAGACTGTGCTTCCAGGAACAATTTCATTGGGAAAAAAGAGATTCTGCCCCTGAAAGCAATAGAGGGGTTTGCAATTACTGATCCATTCCAGCTCCCCGCACCCGCCCATCACCGCCAACATGCACATGTCATTAGAGATAAGGAAAGAGATCCACAGGCCTGTGGTGACTGACTCGACCAAGGCCACACAGGGAAGAGTGACTTCAGACCCAGGTCTCCCAAAAGCCAGGTCAGCTTACCACCCTGACCACTGAACAGGCATCAGTGAGTGTGCAACCCGATTCCACAGCTAGGGGCAGTGCCTTCAGTGCCTTTGAGAGCTCATTTTGGGTCTCATGGAGACCAGAGGCCTGCACAGGCCAAGGACCCATACTCACATGGCTTGGGAGAGACTTTAGAGCACTTCCTGTCTCCTTCAAGGGCGAATATCCCCCTAGAGTAGCACATCCTTTGCAGGTGGCCCCCTAGGCTCTGCCTGGATGCCCCCGGTGACAGAGAGCTCTCCATATTCTGAGCTGGCTCACTCCAGGACTGCACTTGAGATCACTACCCACGAAAATGAGCGAAGCCCTCAGAGCACTGCTCTGAGCTGTGCTCAGACTTTCATCAAGGACTTGGATAAAGAAAGGGATGTTACAGCCACCACCAAGTTTCTGAATGTCAGAATCAAGATGCTGAGAAACTAGAGCAGTGAGCTAAAACACAGGGTAAAATGAATCCGGGTCTCATTCAAGCCCTGTGGCGTTTAGTTGCAGAAAATCGGCCTGCACAAGAACAGACTGAGGGTGACCATGATAATACATCTGAGAGTTTTCATTACCCACAAAACCCAACAGTCAATGGGATGAGCCAGCTGCTACAAAGTTTTAGTACTTTGGTCATATTTGTTGAAAACTGTGTCACATGCTATGTTCAGCATTTATATACATTGACTAAATTCATTCTCAAAGTGGTATTACGAAGTAGAGAAACTGAGGATCAGAGAAGGTAAGCCATTTGCCCAAGGTCACCCAGCCAGAGCCTGTGTGTTGTGACTCACCATCTGCTGCTTCCTCATCTATGCAACAGGGTTGGGAGTTACAATGACACAGAGTTTGAGCCACACATGTACCCTAAAAGGGTCCGCTCCTGAACTCCCACACCTGTACTTGCTCACACATGTGTGCACACAAGGCCCACAGCTGCCAATGTATGTACTCACATCATATTCACTCTGTCAAGTAGGCACGCGCAACTAATGCACCCACACAATTATTCAAAAATTACGTCCTGAGTATGCATGTGTGCGCTCTTGCAAATGTGCACGTTCACCCACACGCAGATCTCTTGGGCCTGGGGAGCCAAGAGTGTGAGGCCCCACCCCAGACAAGCGCCTGCTCGCTGCTTCCCAGAACAGCCCGTGGTGGGGCCAGCAAGCTTAGACTCGACCAGCGGCTTCCTGCCCCACAGGGGCGCAGCCTGTACCTTCTTCTCTTGAGGGTTCAGGGGAACCTACCCTCACCCCAACCTCAGCCTTGATTCTGCCTTGGTTTTGAAAACTAATAATAAGTAATATTTATTGAGTGCTTTCCTATGGATCAGCAGGCTAAGGACATGAGTGTGCATGATCTTATTTACTCCTCCTAAAACCCCATAAAAGCAGTATTCTTAACCGCACCATCTTACAAGTGAGAAAACTAAGGTCTGGAGATGTTGACTAATCTACCCAAGGTGATAGAGTTAGCAAGTGGTGAGTGGGGACTCAAACCCCAACAGTCAGATTCATAAGTGACCACAGCTTCTCTCTCTGGTAGCATAGTTAGGAGGAAAGAACCTGGCTCTAGTTCTCACCATGTGACCTTGGGCAAGTCCCTTTCTTTCTTTAGGACTATTTTCCAGCTTTAAAAAGTAAGAGATGATCACTAACATTTCTTTTCAGCTTTAATTCTGTCACTGTTTTTCCTAAATCCAGATTCTTCCATTTTTCAACCAGTATTTACGTAGCAGGCACTAATCTAGGCACTGGGAATCCATTCATGAAGACACACTGGGCTGCAGTCTTCATGGAGTCCATTGTCTAGTGCAGGAGACAGTCATTCAACAAATAAATGACAACAGATTATGTAGCGGTACGTGCTATAGAGGAAATGGGGTGATGTGATAAAGAAGGGTGTCAGGAAGAATGCTACATCACAGTGGGGATTAACTGACACTTGAGCTGAGAATTGGATAGCAAGAAGAAGCCAGCTGTGTGAGAATCTTAAGTAGGGGGAAACAGCAAGTGCAAAGGCCCTGCGGCAGGTCCCAGTTTGTTGTCTGCAGAGGAGAAAGGACCCATGTGGCTGCAGCTCAGTGTACAAAGGGGAGAGAGCTGGGATGTATCACTGGAGAAGCACACGGGGTCCAGATGGCATGGGGCATTCCAGGACATGGTAGGCAGCTCCGATTGTAATCTAAATGCCATGGGAAGCCACTGGAGAAATTTTAAGCAGGAAAGTGCTACCAACTGACTTATCTTTTCACAAGATGTTTCAAAATTGTGGTCCTAGGTGGTGTAAGCTGGAAAGGTGGCTCAGGGGGCCCAGCATGTCTCTGCACCCTGCAAACTTGTTCACATGCCCAGACCAGGTTCTGGGAAACCAGTGTCCAGACACAGGTCCTTCTCTCAGCAAACCAGTCCCAGGTCTTCAGGTCCTACAGCTTGAACACAGCCATGGGCACCAACCCCCCCCCCCACCCAAGGGTGCATCCTCTTTGCATCTTCTCCCCCTCCAGGGAGACCCCACCCCCATTCCCTTCTGCTCTGCAAGCTGCCTGTGCAGCTGCTGCATAGTGTGTCTTGTTGGGGCCTGCCTGACACGGGTGCTGACCTGGGGAACAGGAAGCTTCCACAAAGCAGGGCAGGTAGAGCGGGAGGCTGCGTGCACCCTGGGCTTGCTGGGCTGTGTGGAGCGTGAGTGGATCTGGGGACTGGGGTAAGCACTCATTTTCTCCCTGGGGCTTCAACTTCAAAAGCCATGTCATCCTGGGAGGAGGGGTTGGGGTCCGAATGACTCAGGGGTCCCCGCTTCTTACAGGGGACTGTGTCAGGCACTCAGTGAGCATGGCTTTTGCTTCAGGCGGACTCCACTAAGGTGAGGTGGTAGGTGAAGGGTGAGAGTCGGGGGGGCAGGAAGAATGGGGAACAGAAGAGGTCTCTTTCTGTTACTGGCTTGAGGATCCCAAGTGCAGAATCTGCCTCCATCCTGTGCCCGCTTTCCTGAGGTACCTGGGCTCAGGGCACCCCCAACAGGATCTGAAGCTAGGGATGGGGGTAGGGAGGCCAGAAGGATGGGGCACAGTCAAATTCTCTCCTGTCACAGCTTCCCGCCTTTTCCGTTCCTGCCTCCATCTTGCCTCCCGTGTTGGGATGCTACCTGCACAGTCTTAAAGCACCTGCACTCAGCTCCCTCAAGACCCTGGAAAGACGAGGATCCAAGCCTCTCCTTCCCCCCACCTTGCTCTGGAAGTTTAACTCTTCCTTGCCTTTGGAGAGAAGGCAACTAGAAAAACGAGTCTTGCCTGTTTCATCCAGGAATGCTTGGCACATCTGGCTGGCAGCCACCGAGCTCCCTGGAGTCAAGACTCCCATGAGCGGTCTGGGCACGAGCTTCTAGGAGGCTCAGTTTGGCAGCCAGTTCTGCCCTCCTCCCTGCCCTATCCTGTCCTCAGCCCTGATGAGTCTCACATCAGGCTGGAGTTCAGGGATAAGCCCTGTGGGGCTGTGCTGCTGGTCTTACGTGGGGCGGAGCATTAGGTTAGTTCAACAATTCCCAGGGACTAGGTCTCATCTACCATGTGACTTGGGGCAAGAGCCTTCCCCTCGCTGGGGCTCTATTTCCTCATCTGTGCAGAAGGAGCAGGATCACAACTCCATCATCTCTAAGGTCCACATCAGCTCTGACATTCCGGGTATTGAGGAGTTTTCTATGTCTGGGGTTATAGGGTAAGTCAGAGTCAGGCCCTGTCCTGCGGGACCTGTGGTGGGACAGGTGTAGGTAAGTCTGGGGTAGGGCAGCAGCCCTGGCCTATGACACAAGGGGCTCCAGATCTAATCCTTGCTTTGCCTCTACCCAGCTGCAAGACTCTAGGCAGTCCCCTTCCCTCCATGAAACTTAGTCTCCTATTAGGAACAATAGCTAATAGTAAGTTAAAATGTACTATGTGCCAGGCACCCTGCGAGGTCATTTAGCTTTGTTATTTCACTTAATTTTCACAACAATCCAATAAGGTAGAATCCTTATTTCCATTCTATAGAAGAGAAGATCAAGGCTCACAGAGGTTAAGTAACCTGCCCAGAAAGTCACTCAGCTAATAAGCGGTGGAGCCAGGCTATCAGCCAGGCAGACTGAGGACAGGCCTGTGACCTTGGTCACCTTGCTTTTCTGCAGGCTCTGCTCGCGCACTCAGCTCAGTGTGGCTGGAGCTCAGCCCGGATGGATGGGTCTTATAGGAAGTACTTAGAGCCACATTGCTAAGCTTGGGTACCTGGTTAGAACATTTTGCTAGCACTAAGGAGCCACTGAAGGTTTTGGGAAAAGCAGTGAAGAGGTCAGGACTGTGCTGTAGCTGCCAGGTGCCCTCAGGGAAGGCATGTAAACTAGTCAGTTATTATTCAAACACAGGGTTTCTGAACCTTGGTACTACTGACAGTCGGGGCTGGATCACTCTTTGCTGTGGGAGCTGTCCTGTGCATTGTAGGAAGTTTAGCAGCATCCCTGGCCTCTGCCCCTAGATGCCAGTAGCAACCCCCCAACCCCCCACAAGCCAAGATAACCAAAAATATCTTCAGACATGGCCAATGTCCCCTGGGGGGCAAAATCACCCCCTTGCTAAAAAGTACAGCAGGAGGAACCATTCCCTTCCTAAGTCAGACACTTTCTTTCCTCTTCCTCTTACGTATGCATTTATTTATTTATTTATTTTTGCTCAAGGTTTTGGGAGTTTTTCCACCATGATTATTGCCTCGTTGGGTTTTGTCATTTTCTTGCTCCATTGTACAACCTGTGAGAAGCCCCTGGAAGGGATCGTCTCCTCCTCCGCCTGGCACTTCACACACCTCCTCTATAATGCAACCATCTACGAAAATTCCGCCCCCAAGACCTACGTGGAGAGCTCTGTGAAGATGGGCATTTCCCTTGCCGAGCCCCGGTGGGCAGTGAGGTACCGGATCGTCTCCGGAGACGTGGCCAACGTGTTTAAAACCGAGGAGCACGTGGTGGGCAACTTCTGCTTCCTGCGAATCAGGACGAAGAACAGCAACACGGCCCTTCTGAACAGGGAGGTGCAAGATAGCTACACCCTCATCGTCCAAGCCACAGAGAAGACCTCGGAGTTAGAAGCTTTCACCCGTGTGGTGGTCCACATCCTGGACCAGAACGACCTGAAGCCCCTCTTCTCCCCACCTTCATACCGAGTCACCATCTCTGAGGACATGCCCCTCAAGAGCCCCATCTGCAAGGTGACCGCCACGGATGCTGACCTGGGCCAGAACGCCGAGTTCTACTACGCCCTGAACACAAGGTCGGACATATTTGCCATCCACCCCACCAGCGGGGTGGTCACCTTGGCTGGGAAGCTCAATGTCACCTGGCGAGGGAAGTATGAGCTCCAGGTGCTGGCTGTGGACCGCATGCGGAAAATCTCAGAGGGCAGCGGATTCGGCAGTCTGGCTCCACTCACCATCCACGTCGAGCCCGCCCTCAGGAAGCCCCCGACCATCACCTCGGTGGTGCTGGCCCCCCCAGACCGCAGTGAGGGTGCCATCTACGCCACTGTCGTGGTAGATGCAAACAGCTCAGGCAGCGAAGCGGACTCACTTGAAATTGTTGACGGAGACCCTGGAAAGTACTTCAAAGCCATCAAGTCTTACGCCCGGAGCCGCGAGTTCGGTTTGGTGTCCGTCAGAGACATTAACTGGCTGGAGCACCTCCACGGATTCAACCTCAGCCTGCAGGCCAGGTGTGGGGGCAGGCCCTCTTGTCATTCCCAGATCAGGGGCTTTCACCTACCCCCTTCCCAACTGGCTTCCCTCCAATTTGAAAAGGCCATTTACAGGGTGCAGCTCAGTGAATTGTCCCCTCCCGGCAGCCGAGTGGTGCTGCTGAAAGTAACACGAGCTTTCCCCGACCTGCAGTATGTCCTAAAGCCATCCTCGGGCAATGCAGGCTTCAAACTTAATGCTCGCACCGGGCTCCTCACCACCACGAAGCTCATGGACTTCCACGACCGAGCCCACTACCAGCTACACATCAGAACCTCACCAGGCCTGGCCTCCACCACTGTGGTCATCGACATCGTGGACGGTAACAACCACGCCCCCATCTTCAACAGTTCTTCCTACTCTGGCACCTTTGATGAGAACATCCCCCCAGGCACCAGGGTTCTGACTGTTTCTGCCACAGACCACGATCACGGAGAGAATGGGAAGGTCACCTATTCCATCGCTCGGCCCAAAGATGTGCCCTTCTCTATCGACCCGTACCTGGGGACCATCTTCACCTCCAAACTCATGGACTATGAGTTCATGAAAAGAATTTATACCTTCCAGGTACGGGCATCAGACTGGGGATCCCCATTTCGCCAAGAAAAGGAAGTGTCTGTTTCTCTTAGGCTCAATAACTTGAATGATAACCAACCTGTGTTTGAGGAAGTCAACTGCACTGGGTCTATCCGCGAAGACTGGCCAGTAGAGAAACCACTAATGACTGTGTCCGCTATCGATGTGGATGAGCTTCAGAACCTAAGGTACGAGTTCGTGTCAGGCAACGAACTAGAGCATTTTGATCTAAATCATTTCTCCGGGGTGATATCCCTCAAACGCTCTTTTATGAATCATACTACTGGTCAACCCACCCATTATTCCCTGAAAATTACAGCCTCCGATGGGAAATACTATGCCTCACCCACAACTTTGAACGTGACTGTAGTGAAGGACCCGCGTTCCGAAGTTCCTATAACATGTGACAAAACAGGGGTACTAACGCATTTCACACAGGCCATCCTCCACTCTGTTGGGCTTCAGAACCAGGACTCCAATGATGAGGACTTCACTTCCTTAAGTGCATATCAGATCAACCACCACACGCCCCAGTTTGAGGAGCACTTCCCGCAGTCCATTGACATCCTTGAGCGTGTTCTTCTCAACACATCCCTGGCCCGCCTGGCAGCCACTGACCCTGACGCTGGCTTTAACGGCAAACTTGTCTACGTGATTGCAGACGGCAATGAAGAAGGCCGCTTTGACATTGAGCTGGAGACAGGGCTGCTCACTGTAGCTGCCCCCTTGGACTATGAAGCCACCAGTTTCTACATCCTCAATGTAACAGTGTATGACCTGGGCACTCCCCCGAAGTCCTCCTGGAAGCTTCTGACAGTGAATGTGGAAGACTGTAATGACAATGCACCCCAATTTCCTCCCGGTGGGTACCAGGTAACCATTTCAGAGGACGTAGAAGTTGGAACCACAATTGCAGAACTGAAAGCAAAAGATGCTGACTCGGATGACAATGCGAGGGTTCGCTACAGCCTGCTAAGCCCCACAGAGAAGTTCTCTCTCCACCCCGTCACTGGGGAACTGGTTGTCACAGGACACCTGGACCGGGAATCAGAACCCCAGTATATTCTCAAGGTGGAGGCCAGGGACCAGCCCAGGAAGGGCCACCAGCTCTTCTCTGTCACTGATCTGAGCATCACATTGAAAGATGTCAATGACAACTCTCCCCAGTGCATCACAGAACCCAGTAGCCTGAAGGTCCCAGAGGACTTGCCCCTAGGAACAATCCTAACATTTCTGGATGCCTTCGATCCCGACCTGGGCCCAGCAGGAGAAGTACGGTATGCCCTGGTGGGTGATGCTCATGAGACCTTCAAGGTGGACCTGATGACGGGTGCACTCAGTCTGGAGAAAGAGCTGGACTTTGAGAGGCAGGCGGAGTATAATCTGAGCCTGTGGGCCAGCGATGGTGGGAGGCCCCTGGCCCGCAGGACCCTCTGCCATGTGGAGGTGGTAGTCCTGGATGTGAACGAGAATCTCCACCCTCCCAGCTTTGCCTCCTTTGTGCACGAAGGTCATGTGCAGGAGAACAGCCCCCCGGGAACCCAGGTGATTGTAGTGGCTGCCCACGATGATGACAGTGGCTTGGATGGGGAGCTCCAGTACTTCCTGCGGGCTGGCACCAGCCTCACAGCCTTTAGCATCGACCACGACACAGGTACCAGGCGGGCGTGGGGAAGGATGGGAGTGCCAAGGGCAGGGAGGGGTGGGCCTGTGGGAACTCAGGGACTGTCCTGAGAGGAGTCAGGCTGCCCGCTAAAACAAGAAGCAGTAAATAGGGACTCTCCTTCCTGTCCTTTTTATTTTAGTTTTCATTTATTTTTATAGTACTGGGGAATATGTATACATACATGAATATGTGCGGCATCCATTTAAGTCAAATTAACTATATTCCCAGCATCTGTGTGTATATATAATATATATGCATATATATATTATACACACACACACACAATTTAATTTTTATATGTGTTTATGTGTGCGTGTGTGTATGTATGTGTGTGTGTGTGTGTGTGTGTATATATATATATATATATATATATAAAACATATAACCACAATGCATTATTTTATAAGCAAACATAAGCACATATTTGTTTATAAAATAATGCATTATGGTTATACATTTTTTACATATAAATTAAAAATGAGTGTTTCCCTGTCACCCATCTTCTCAGATATAATATCTATTTACAATTTGGTCTTATAATCTTCTAAATTTTTCTTCTTTGTATCTGGTATATTATCACTATTAGTGTTATTATTATGAAAACATAATACATAGGCACTAATTCTCAAACATTATTTTCACATAACCTAACCCCAGGATATCTTATATGTCAGTACATATAAATCTTTGCCATTTTTTAAATTGGCTACATTTTATTCTACATATAAGTGTAACATCCTTGTTCATATACTTTTACTCATATATACATTAGTCTCTATAGGAAAAACTATTAAAAATGCAGTTTCTTGATAATGCACATTTTCAATGTCAATAGATATTTCCAAATTGCCCTCCAAAAAAGTTGTAACCACCTTATTTATTCCTTTCAAGCCTCGTAGAAAATAAGTACAATTCAGCAAACACTCACTGAGCACCCTTCATTTGTGAGGTCCTGAGATAGGCACCTTGGGAGAGATCCCAGGTAAACAAAGGTAGGTCACTGCCCTCAAGGAGTTTACAATCTGATGAGTGATTTATTTCCAGGGTAAAGGGCAGGGTGACCCGGTGGGAAAAGAGTATTCGATTGAGAGTCAGTTCTAGACCCAGCTCCTCGGCCTACTAGCTATGTGATCGTGGTCAAGTCCTGCGCTCGCTCTCGCTCTCTCTCTCTCAGGGCCTTAGTTTTCCCATCTGTCAAAGGAGGGAGGTTCCTTCAGCTCTGACAAGCTAAGCCCTTCCGCATGAGCCCTTCCGGCTGAGTGGGATCCATGAGAACTTAGGGCACAAGCTGCTTTTGCTTACAATTGGACTCTCGGCTTCCAGAACAGTGCTGGCCGGCCCATTGTAAGCAATGGGTGGAGTGAGTGAACTAACGAACAAAGCTTAGTTTCTGAAAATCAGGAAGATAATGGAGAGGGGAAGAGCAATTTATTTATCAAGTCCCTAACCCTTAAGTTGTATCTATAATACTTGAAATCTGAAGGAAGCAGTTTAAGGACAACTGGGAAGAAATCCCTTAGAGCATGTGAAACAAATCCATCAGTGGGATTTGTTAGGGGAATGTAGGTCAGCTACCACTGTCTTCTGGAAACCCTGCAGGTGCCCATATGCCAGTCATGGGCCGGTTTTAGCAGAGAAAGGCTCTGAGAGGTTCTACAGCAAGGGTACGAATCCCGTGTTTAGTTCAGTAGTTCCAACACCGTATTGGCAATGGTCCCCTTTTCTCAGGGAATACCTATTGCTATCCTTTCCACAGTACCGCTTGGGGGCTGTTAGGTCAGATGATTTCTAACGCTGCTGGAGGTCTGAAATATTTTGGGTTTGATGACCAAACTGTCCCTAGGACTGATTCAGACCCTGGTACCCCTGGACCGGGAATTTGTGTCCTGCTACTGGCTGACGGTACTAGCGGTAGATCGGGGTTCCGTACCCCTCTCTGCTGTCACTGAAGTCTACATCGAGGTTATGGATGTCAACGACAACCCACCCCAGATGTCCAGACCTGTGTTCTACCCCTCGGTCCGGGAGGATGCACCCTTGCACACTTCTGTGCTTCAGCTGGACGCCTGGGACCTGGACTCCAGCTCCAAAGGGAAGCTGACCTTCAACATCACCAGTGGGAGCAACATGGGATTCTTCGTTATTCACCCCATCACGGGTAAGGACCTCAGGAATCGGGAGGAAATAGGATTCCCTACAACAAGGCTCCTCAAAGTGCAGTCCCAAAGCAGCAGCAGCAGCTTCACCTATGACCCTGTTAGAAAGTCCAATTCTCAGGCCCCACCTATTGAATCAGAAATGTGAATTTTAACAAGATAACCAGGGGATTCTGATGAGTGCTAAGTTTGAGAATTGCTGCCCTACCAAGTCCGTCTCTGTGGGAATATAAGACGATGCCAGCTTTCTTTTCTTGGGGCCCAGGGACGCTAGCAGGTAGCCTGGTGGTCAAACTGGGACTATTTCAGACCTCCAAGTGCTCCCAACTGACCCCTCCCGTGAGTCACAAGCTGCCGTTGAACTTCCTAACCCTAGCTCCAAATTGCTCTCCAACCTGCCCATGGAGGGGTGGCAACTGAGAGCCACCCCAGTGGAGCCAACTGTGTCACAAATATCTGTCCTTGGCCCAAGGCCATCTGAGGCAAGGACAATGGGTGGTTTGGGGGAATCCGGAAGTCACCAGCTTGCATCAGTAAGCCAAAGATAGCGCACACAGGTGTTTTGTTTGGCTTGCACAAGCGTTAAAGTATGGTTTTTCAAGTTGTTGCCAACATTTAAAAATTAGGAAATTACACACACACAAAATCCATATTTCTTGTTTTTAAAAAACTAGATCTGTCCACACTGACTCCTACCACCCCTGCCCCCCAAATTCCCACAGGGTCACAATTGCCTGGAGGCAGCAGCAGCTCCCCATGTGGAGCAGGCGCAGGCCTCGGGTCCCCACAGTCCCCTCATTTTCTACCGCATTGCCTCCAGCCCACTTCCTGCATTTATGCCGCCTGCCTGGCCCCTGCTCTGTTGGTGTTGGAATTTGAGAGCCAGTCCTCACCTCTGCAGATACTTCTCCAAGGCCACATCTTCCTCTTGGAGAAGGCTGACATCCTCTCCTCTGAAGACATGGTCCTACTCTCCAGCTGCAACAATTCACTGCTGAAAGCACAGAACCCTGGCGAGACTGGAGGAGAGGGAAAGAAGGAAAGCCAGAGGGGAGCCACCCACCTTAAGACAAATAGAAACCAGGAAAAGCAAGAGCCTGGGGGTCCCGGGGCAGACAGGGGATACAAGTGTCTATTTGCACAGCGACATTTGTTTGGGACTATCCTGATAACCTTTGACCTCAGAGAGTGGATTAGTCTTCCTCGAAGAAGGCTTTCACCCTGGAAAACAGGCCTAACTGGCTCACTACCTGGGTCCAATCTGCCCCTCCCTTTTCTGAAGAGGGAAGAGATCTCTCACCTAGGGCATTAGCTTCTCAGTGTCTTCCAAATCCCTATTCTGTTTACTGTCAACAGTTCCCTGACAGGGGGTCTGGCAAAATGCCCCAGAGGGCAGAGAGGTTCTTAGTTTTCCTGCAGCTGAGAAGAAATTTTCACCACCATAAACACCTAAAAATAAAATGATCCCTCAGCAATGAGCACCCAGGCCAGCTTTCTTAACCCCGCCATTGTATTGTCCCACTTCCCTACTTAGATACCACAGATGGTGTCCCTGTGCCCTTAAGATAAAGCCAGGTCCTGCTGCGTCCCACAAGCATGCTGACCTTGCTGGCTTCACCTCGCCTCTCTCACCCTGCCACTCCGTGGTTTCAGCCACAGGGCCCACGTCAGTGCCTGCCCTCTCCTGGGCACAGGGCCTTTGCACATGCTCTTTCTTTTGCCAGGAGTATCTTCTCTCCTTCTGTCAGGCGAACTCCTGCTCTTCTCTCAGATCCTAGCCCAGCTGCTCTTTCCCTGGAGAAGTTTCTCCTGATACTGTAAAATATGTCTCCTAGCACCATCTACCTGCCTCCTTTTATTTAAAACATGTATCACATAGAACACTATATTTATTTGTGTGATTATTCTATTAAATATGCAGGTCCTTTACTAGCCTCCGAAGGCTTTCTAGAAAAGGAACCTTGATTGTTTTTGCCCACTACAACATCTTCAGTGCCTGGCACACCGTAGGACCTCAATAAATAGTTGGGACATGAATGACCGAATCTCTGCCAGCATCCCAAATCTTTTATTAAGCCCAATATTCTCATTCATGAATTCAGCCAATGTTTAAAGGTGTCTGCCCATCCGAGGCATTTAAACTATGTGCTGTGGAGAAATATGAAAATAAATATAACACAGTTTCAGGCCTTGAGGAATTCATTTCATCAGGGGCATGAAGATCCAAATATTAAAAACTACAGAACCAGTACGTAAGAGAACATTGTAAAACACAAGGGTGGGGCTGATAAATTGCCTCCACCGTAATTTTTTTGTTACATTGGACATACCTGGCTATAACCGGTTCTGGGTAGTCACATGGAATCTCCCCTCCATCACTCCTGACCTTGCACACACAGATGCTTACACTTTTCACCCAGTGCACACCGAAATGGAAGGGTGTTCAGACCTTCTGTTCAAACAGCGTGCTGTTACTGAACTCTCAACAGCAGAAAAAGGTCCTCTGATTTTTTTGAAGTTTTTGAAAAAGAAAGTAAGGACTTCTTAAAGAAGATCATTACGGGTGATAAAACTTGGGTTCATCATGATGACCCTGAGAACCAAAGGCAGTCCAGGGAATACCACCCTAAGGGACCACCTTTCCAGCCGAGGCCTGAGTTCTGAATTTTTTTGGCTGAAAAAAAATATCAAGAGATTCTTGAAGGCCTTCAGAGAACCCACTTACCCCATCGAGCAGCTCTGCTTTTATTTAAGAGAACTTCTCTACCACCTATGACCTCGCAGTCTGTGGGCTTGGATGCCCCGTGGGCCCCTGACTTCCTTGATGCTTGCAGAGAACTGGCACCTTCTCTCCTTTGGGGCCTCATAAAATTAATGCTGGGTTTGGAGATCACCAAGTCCCCCTTTCTCAATTTACAAGAGGGCCTAGAGGAGCCCTGTGTCGGGGTTCATGGGAAGAGCTGGTACTAGGACCCAGGTGGATAACAGAATAATAAAAGAGCAAAAAGTTACCACACTTCGTGATCACCCGTGAACTGAAGACCGTGACTGTGATCCCTGTGCTAACTCCCGACAGGCCACCGCCTTTTTTACTCAACAAAATACCGTGCACAGCACCCTCCTAACGGCGAAAGTAGGATGCAGGGACCTCGGCGGTTCCATCAAATCTGCTGCTCTCTCCCACTTTCTCACCTCCCCTTCTCTTTCTCCAGAGTTCCATTTCCCCTAATGTTCTTATTGTCCAAAGACCAGAAGAACTCTGACCTAGGATTTGCATGTAACCCTTGAACTTGTGCCCAGTAAAGTGGCTCTAGCAGCCCCAGGAACTCAGGTCTCCCTCCTACCATCTCTCCCCCAGGTCTGCTGTCCACAGCCCGGCAGCTGGACCGAGAGAACAAGGATGAACACATCCTGGAGGTGAGTAATGGTGGTGCACCCACTCTGGATTTGAAAGCCTCCTGAAGCAGGCCAGCCTGGAACCAAGCCAGGCCTTGGGGCCACATGCATGACTCCAAGCACTGTGGCTATGTGGGGTGCACTCCGGGCGGAGTTGCTACTCTAGCAGAACTTTGCTGTGGTTGGTAGTGAAGACACTTAGGGCCTTTGCTGGCTCTTTAGCACGGTGAAGGGAAAGAATCTGAAACCATGTCCAGGCTGAGGAGGAAGCACTGATTGATTTGTAATCATGCAATGAGTGCAGGAATAGGAAGCGGCTACATGTGCTATGCACTTGAGTCTGGTTTCCAGCCCATACTCAAAGATCCAGAGAGAGTCATCCAGGGTCAAACACCAGGTCAGTAGCAGAGCCAGGATGAAAACCCAGACCTTTGTCTTCCAGATCTTTCTAAGATGTCTCTAAAATCACACAACCATCCCCGCCTGGTGCCCATTCCAATGAGAAGCGTCAGTCTTGACCAATCAGGACTCTAGTTACAAACAAGCATATCTCTTTTAGTCTTAAAGACATCAGGTGGGAGGGACACATATTTCTCGGCAGAATGGAAATAAACTTTGCCTTCTATGCTCCCAGTCTCTGCAAATTCCCTTTGTAGAAATGGGTATTATTTGTAAGCAGCAGCTAACTGACAGGCCTTCTAGAGAATGAAGCATTCTCCATACTTCAGTAGAAGCATTTATCTTTAAACACCAACATATTTTAAGAATTCAGAACCATTTAGACTAGAAATGCCTTGTCTTATACCCTTGGGATCACTGAAGCATGGGACAATTTGCCCCTACATGAAATACTCCCTGATTCTGAAATTGTTTTAGTGCCTTTTTGCTCACACTCTAAATTTCATTTCATGCATTGAGCCGCCTGTGTGACTCAAAAGGTACCACCCGCTCCTTCATAAAACATCTCTTCATGGGGTTTTTCTAACCTCCAGTAGCTTAAAGAAACCGAAGAACAATGTTTATGAGAATTATGAGCAAATAAAAAGCAAATGGTCTCCGAGAAATGACCCATATCCTCCCAAGAAAAGAGTGCCAGTTTTTGTAGAGCCTCCGTGACTTTGTCTTCTTCCAGTTTTTTCTGGTTTCTTTCTCTGTTTGCGCTGGCTTTTGTGTGGGTGAGGTTACCAGAGAGCTGGGTTCCAAATAGGTGAGGTTAGGATAATAAAAGTCATGAGTATACCGGTATACCAAAGAACAGACAGATTGATACTTCAGGCTGTCGCAAGCAGGGGTCACGGTGGTAGGACTGTACTGGGTGGTAACACATAGTCACTGCTTTGCATTTGGCAACTCATACTCAATTCGGTCCCCAGGTGACTGTGCTGGACAACGGGGAGCCCTCCCTGAGGTCCACCTCCAGAGTGGTGGTATGCATCTTGGACGTCAATGACAACCCCCCTGTGTTCTCCCACAAGCTCTTCAATGTCCGCCTTCCAGAGAGGTTGAGCCCAGTGACCCCTGGGCCTGTGTACAGGCTGGTGGCTTCAGACCTGGACAAGGGTCTCAATGGCAGGGTCACCTACAGTATCGAGGAGAGTGACAAGGAGGGCTTCAGTATCGACCCAGTCACGGGCGTGGTTTCATCCAGCAGCACCTTCATAGCCGGAGAGTACAACATCCTAACGGTGAGGTGTGGGTGAGGCCGCCAAAGGGGAGTGGCATAACGGGTTAGGGATTCTCTTAGGGGACACAGGAAGAAGGAGACAGCCACCAGGCACAATGGTGGTGGTACTCCATGAGAGACTGGGAGCCCCAACTTCAGCCAAAGGGTCAGAATTCTGGGTCTTTTTCTTTGAAGGCAATAAGGCCCTTGCCTGGGAAATCTGCTCTGATCTTAGAGATAAGGATTTTGGTGAGAGTAGCAGGGGCTGTGGAATCACGATCAACCTGGGTTCCATTCCTAACTCTGCCATTTTATACCTGTGTGTGACTTGGACAAGTCACTTAACCCCTTTGAGCCTTTGTTTTATCATCTGTGAAATGGGGCTAAGAATCTTTTCCTTGTAGGAAGCCAATATCGCAAGTGGCTAGGGCTTGGGCTCTTGCGCCAGGCAGTCTAAATCCAACCCAGCCTCATTGCTGGCCAGGCAGACAACCCCAGGCAGGTGAATTCACCATTTTTTGCAAAAGAGAGGTGATAATGGTACCTCTCTCAGAGCTCCCATGTGAAATAAATTAGATATTGCACATATTGCTGTTAGAGTAGGGCCTGATAACACTGAAAGCTCAATCATTCTAGTTTATTATCCTTACAGTTGCTGGGAATGGTAAAGGGACCATATATGGAAAGTCTGATTTAGGAACTAGCACACAGTAAGCCTTCAGTTAAGTAGTGGCATTGATTATTTTGCAGTACTCATATGGTTCTGGAGCACAGGTTACATGTTTTGTTCACCACTGAGCCTGCAGTGACTAGCATGGTGCTTGTTTACGGTGAGCTCTCAACCACGTGTCAAATGAATGAACACATGAACAAGAGGCCAACTCAGTCTATCACAGGGCACTCAATTTCCTGACTCACCACATGGGTCTTCTTGTTTCTTGGACCCAACCCTACTGACAAAGTCTCAATTGAAGTTTTGGCCCCTTTTCAGATCAAGGCAACCGACAGTGGGCAGCCTGCACTCTCGGCCAGTGTCCGGCTGCACATTGAGTGGATCCCCCAGCCCCGGTCCTCCGCCATCCCACTGGCCTTTGACGAACCCCACTACAACTTTACGGTCATGGAGACAGACCCCGTGAACCACATGGTGGGGGTCATCAGTGTGGAGGGCCGGCCCGGCCTCTTCTGGTTCAACATCTCAGGTGAGGCCCCAAGTGGGGCCAGCCCCTCCCAACCTTATAGACCAGCCCCAGTCCTCATGGTAAAGTCCTTCTGAGCCCTCGCAAGGTCACGCTCCCAGGAAGCCCTGCTTTCGGCCACAAATGGTGATTGCCTCTTCCCTGGTCCTCGGGGCCAATGGGGAGCAGGAGCACCACTTCTGCCAAACTCTCCTTCTACACCAGCTATCATCTCAGGTGGGACCTCCATGGTCTCACTGGTAACCCCAGTCAGAGCTGAACACAAGTGCCTGGGAAGACTAAGAGGGTGATCCAGGGAGACCCAGAGGGGAAAGCACAAGTTTTCTGTTTCCTCTTCTGCCTCCATGTGAAAATTGGTGTAGAGCTGACTTCATTGACCATGAGCCTGAGACCAGCTATACCCTGGGGCCATCCATGCTTAATGTTCTGGTCCCAGGTTCCATCCTCAAGATCAGGGGAAAGTATCCATTCTCATTGTAGGAGACACCTTTCAATCATGCAAACTGCCTGTAAGCCATGAAGTAGCACATCGCTCCCGCATGTTTCAATCCTAGCAGCAGATGGATTCTGTAGCTAATATTGGTCTTTCTTGGGGACTCTTCAGTCCTTATAAGCTTACTTTTTCTGTATCATCTCTTGGGCCTTGATAATAATTTGACAATACCTTAACAAGATAAATTACAGCTTTTTGGACTCCTGGGAGATGAATTTCAGCCTGTCATCCAGCTATTGTACAGTTTCTGAACAGTCTTAGAACCCTGATTCGGGTTCTTCCTTGCATGCCCATAGACCATCCAACCAAGGTTGGCATCTACTACCACCTCCTATAAACCTGCCAAACCCCATGTCGTGCTACTGCTGTCTAAATCACTGACATTGTGTGTGCTTCCCCACAACTCGCATTCCAGGTGGGGACAAGGACATGGACTTTGACATTGAGAAGACCACGGGCAGCATCGTCATCGCCAAGCCTCTTGATACAAGGAGGAAGTCGAGTTATAATTTGACCGTGGAGGTGACCGACGGGTCCCACACCATTGCCACCCAGGTAGAAGCCTTAACTGGGGACCCCCAAATTGAGAGAAGACGGAAGGCCTCCTTGGTTGGGATGAGGCTACAAAAGGTTTTCTGTGAATATGGTGTACTTCCAAGAACACTGAACTAGAATCAAGGTTCTGCATCCTAGTCTCATCTGACTAACTCTCTGCTTCTATAATCTTGTTCCCATTGTGGATCTCTGTATAACGAGGTGGTTTGTCTAAATTAGTGGTTTTCAATTAAAGATCGAGAGCCATGGAGCTACCATGGGTATGAGGAATGGTGGTCAGGGAAGTGGGGCTCTGGGTTTCTAGTCTGGCTTCAGCCAGAGTTTTATCTGTTTCATGTATATTGGGATATCACATAAAATTTCAATTTGAAAAGGTCCTTTAACAAAAGTTTCGGTTCTGAAAACCACTAGACTGTGTATGATCTGAAAGCTTTGTGATCCTGAAATCTTATCATTTCATTCAACAGATGTTTACTGAGTACTGTGTACCTGGCACTGTGTACCAGACAAAGATCTTGTGGTGGAGAACCAGACAGACAAGGCCCCTGACCCCCTGGACCTTACAGTCTACTTTCTCTCTCACTCACCTCCCTAGGTCTCTATCTTCATGATTGCCAACATTAACCACCATCGGCCCCAGTTTCTGGAAGCTCACTATGAGGTCAGAGTTCCCCAAGACACACTGCCTGGGGTTGAGCTCCTGCGAGTTCAGGCCACAGATCAAGACAAGGGAAAGCGCCTCATCTATACCATACAGGGCAGCCAAGACCCAGAAAGTACCAGCCTCTTCCAACTGGACCCAAGCAGTGGTGTTCTGGTAACTGTGGGGAAACTGGACCTGGGCTCAGGGCCCTCCCAGCACATTCTGACAGTTATGGTGAGTTCACTGAAAAATTGGGTAAGGATGTACTTGCATGTGCAAGTGTGGGGGCGTATGCTTGGAGGCATGCTGAAAGTTCCCTTTTCCCTGAAGGGCCAGGTGTACTGATGCTCACAGTGATAATCCATGAGATGAGTTGTGACATTTCACAGCCTGCCAGAGGTACCTTCCATAAAGGATGCCTGGGAGTGAAGAGATGGGACAGCTGCCAAGAAAACTCCTACAACCTTGGACTTGCTCCAAATATCCCCTCGACAGTTCTCGCCCTGCTCTGTGACCACTATGTGGATTCATGTAGTGTCAGAGCTGGGAAGGACCCAGAGGCCATCCCACCCAGAGCAAACACTAGGGTGAAGGAGGCCAGTTATGTAGGGCACAAAATTTAAGGAGAACTCACTCTCAGGGTCTTGGCCTGCACTTTTGACCCTAAGAGGGAGCACCTCCTTAAATGTATGCCCGACATGCCTCACTTCCTCACTCTAGTCCAAGATCCTACCCATCTCTCTTATCTTACACCTGAGGTCCGCAGAGGAAGCGAGACATGCTCACCATCATACAGTTCTTCATGATGGAAGCAGAATCAGTGTCCAGCCTTTCTGACCCAAGGTCCAGGGTTCTCATTTGTTAGTTTATCATCCTCTGGACACGTTCATATATATTAAAGGCTCTGAGAAGTCCTTCAGCAAAGAAAACTTTCACTTCCTTTAATTCAGTGTTGCCTAAATTTATTTGACCATAGGATGATTTTCCCCTTGCATACATGTTAACATCTTGAAGAACTAATATTCTCTAAGACCTAATTTGGAAAAAACTGTTTCTCTATTTATTTCTGTCTTTCTCCTAAAGTGGAATTATTCATTAAAATTGCTAAGCCTAATAATCAATAATTAATTAACTTATTTTAAAAGGAAACAGAGCATAAACAAGAACAAAATTTAAAGGAATAGAGAGTGTTACAATTGGGTATATTTTTCATTGGCATTCTATTTCATTGACCTTACCCTAACCTTGCCTCTTCCCATTCCATTGCTGCTCATCCCACTACCTCCTTGGGACCATAGGTCCGAGACCAGGAGATGCCCACCAAGAGGAATTTTGTGTGGGTGTCCATTCATGTGGAGGATGGAAACCTCCACTCACCCCACTTCACCCAGCTCCACTATGAGGTGAATATTCCTGACACTACAGCCCTTGGCACAGAACTGCTCCAAGTCCGAGCCATGGATGGTGACCGGGGAGCCAACGCTGAGGTCCACTACTCCCTTCTGAAAGGTGAGAGCCCGGCCATGAGTCCCAACCATGGAGGAAGGGGCTTTGGTAATAAGGAAAAGCACCAGAGACATGAATTTGCAAGTTAATCAAGGGTCATGCTCTCTTAAGCTTTGGCAAATTATCACTCTAGAGCATTCCCTGGGACTATAATGACCTAAGTTAATGCACTTCCAAAGATGGTAAGAACAGTAACTAAGGGACTACTCATATTATGGGAGAACTTACCTATATATTATGTAAACCCACCCATGACCATACACATAGAGGATGCTCATGAAGTTCATGCAACATTTTCTTTGTTCCTGTACAACAGAAGGGACCTATAAATTACTCCTAAAACTATACCACACACCTTAAAAGATGTATATAGTTCTAGGAGTCATTTTAAATTTCTGCTAGGGCCACATCATGATGTTGTATCTCATACAGTTTTCTTAATTTCAAAAACGGGATAACATTACCTGGTGCCAGAAAGTCTTTGTAAAGATTAGCACATGTGTTGCTGGAGCAAGCACATCTTTGTAAAGATGAAAAGAAAGAATGCATGCTAATACATGCTGTAAACTGTCAAATATTACACAAAGGCCAGGAGTTATTGCTATCATTGATAAGTACTAATTATAGGTAATTAATGTAACAAAAATGCTACTATCTAGTATCCAACTAATTTTTAATGATAATTGGCAATGTTTGGTCATTCATAATACATGTTTTTAATAATTATTAATTGTTAATAATTATCAATGTTTGCTCTCTGCCCTCATGGAACATGATGTTCATTTATATACTTTCAGGAAATCAGAGCTTTTTGCATTTTTGTTTTTTGAAAAAAAACAGAAACTGTTATACCTTGCCATATGGCAGAAGTCTACTTATCCCTCAAGAATGATGCTACACATTATAACCCATTAATTGCTTACATGTTGGGATTTATAAAGTATAACCATGTCCTTTATCTCATTTTATCTCATTGTCAACCCCACTGACAAAGGTACAAGTCTTATTTTATAGATAAGATTCATTTAAAAATATTCTTCTGATTACAGAAGTAACAGTGCTCATTTTTTAAAGTATAGAAAGCACAGGACACTCAGCCACAGTTTCTCTGACACTAGCTACTCTTCATCTTCACCGAAGAAAAACAAGGTCTCAGGCTCAGGCCCTTCAGCAAACCATAGATTTTATCCAGATTTTAAAAAGACATTTTTTTCCCATTGATTTGTTTTTTATGGGAAGCTGATTTATGGCAAGAAATACATAATGGTTTTCTTTTTGAAGTAGCAATATGAAAAATGAACCCATTTAAAGGAAAATATCCATTCAATAATAGTAGAAATATTAAAGGTAGTGGCTGGATATAGAAACAAATTACAAAGGCAGTGTGAGAATGCCTGAAGTTTGGGAAATTCGGGGGTGGTGGAAAGGGCATTTGATCAGGAACCTCAAGATCTGCAAGCTCGATCCATTCCCTCCTCGCTCAGTTCCTTGCCACTCACTCCCAAGCCTGACAAAAGACTTTCCCACCATAGACTGTATGGGGAGTAGACAAGGTGGTTTTTAAAGCTCCTAGCAATTTTGACAATTTACGAGTCCATGTTTATAGTTTTCACCTATCAAGTGTATAACCAAAGCTATTAAAAGGTATGGGGGGGGGCGGAGCTAAATATAAGGTGATGGAAAGAGAAGTCACATTAGGTGGTGAACTTATTATACAACAAGCTGACAATGCACTGTAGAACTGTATGCCTGAAACCTATGTAATCCTTGCTGACAGATGTCACCCCAATAAGTCTAACAATAAAAATGAATTTAAAAAATAAAAGGTATGTAAAGGATGGTTAAAAATTCTGTATAATGTAACTAAAGCTTTTCCTGTAAAAGCCATCACTGAAATACAAAACGGAGTGTGCTTTTCCTATGCAGTATAAGTCTCCTTTCTTTGCTTCAAAGACCTACTGCAGCTTTGTTTGTAGCTTTAAATTGAGACCCAAAGACTTAGCGATGACTGAAGCTGCCATATGGAGCATCTGCTATGTGCACCACGTAAGGAATTTTATAAAATATATATCTACCCTATACACTATATCATAACTGAATCCAGGGTGGCATTGGATGTGAATTTTGCCCTGCAGAAGTTTTCTGTGATGGTCTCTTCACTGATCTAGAAAGCCTGCTTGGTACCTCTTGAGAGTGTAGTAAACTTCAGTTAGTCTTGTCTTTTGTTTCAGGCAACAGCAAGGGTTTCTTTAACATCGATGCCCTACTAGGCATCGTCACCCTAGCCCAGAAACTTGATCGGGCAAATCATTCCCAGTATACTCTGACAGTGAAGGCAGAAGATCAAGGCTCCCCACGGCGGCACGACCTGGCTACGGTGACTATTCACGTCTACCCCTCAGAGAGCAGCGCCCCCATCTTTTCAAAAGCAGAGTACTTTGTAGAGATTCCTGAATCAATCCCTCTTGGTTCCCCAATTCTCCTCGTCTCTGCTGCAAGCTCCTCTGAGGTTACCTATGAGTTACGAGAGGGAAACAAGGATGGCGTATTCTCCATGAATTCATATTCTGGCCTCATTTCCACCCAGAAGAACTTGGACCATGAGAAAATTTCTTCTTACCAGCTGAAAATCCGAGGCAGCAATATGGCAGGAGCATTTACTGATGTCACGGTTCTTGTTTACATCATTGATGAAAACGACAACGCTCCCATGTTTTTAAAGTCGACTTTCGTGGGCCAAATTAGTGAAGCAGCTCCATTGTACAGCATGATCATGGATGAAAACAACAACCCCTTTGTGATTCGTGCCTCTGACAGTGACAAAGAAGCCGGTTCCTTGTTGGTCTATGAAATTTTGGAGCAAGAGGCCTTGAAGTTTGTCAAAATTGATCCAAGCATGGGAACACTAACCACCATATCAGAGATGGATTATGAGAGCATGACCTCTTTGCAATTCAGCGTCTATGTCCATGACCAAGGAAGCCCCATCTTATTTGCACCCAAGTCTGCCCAGGTCATCATCTATATCAGAGATGTAAATGACTCTCCTCCCAGGTTCTCAGACCAGATATATGAAGTAACAATAGTAAAGCCCATCCATCGGGGTATGGATCTCCTCATGGTGTGGGCCAGCGATGAAGACTCGGAAGTCCATTACAGCATCAACACTGGCAATGCTGATGAAGCTGTGGCTATCCATCCCGTCAGTGGTCACATATCTGTGTTGAATCCTGTTCTCCTGGGACACTCTCGGGAGCTCACCGTCAGGGCTTCTGATGGCCTATATCAAGATACAGCACTGGTAAAGATTTCTTTGACACAAGCTCTTAATACAAGCTTACAGTTTGAGCAGGATGTCTACAGGGCAACAGTGAAGGAGAATTCACGGGACAGAAAGGCACTGGTGATTCTCGGTGTTCAGGGAAATCATTTGAATGACACTCTTTCCTACTTCCTCTTAAATGGCACAGATATGTTTTGTATGATCAAGTCAGCAGGTGTGTTGCAGACAAAAGGTGTGGCATTTGACCGAGAACAGCAGGACACTCATGAAGTGGCAGTGGAATTAAGAGATAATCGGACTCCTCAGCGGGTGGCTCAGGCTCTGGTCAGAGTCTCTGTTGAGGATGTCAATGACAATCACCCTAAATTTGAGCACCTGCCCTATTACACAGTCATCCAAGATGGCACCGAGCCAGGGGATGTCCTCTTTCAGGTATCTGCCACTGACCAAGACTTGGGAGTAAATGGTGCTGTCACATATGCATTTGCAGAAGATTACGCATATTTTCGAATTGACCCCTATCTTGGGGACATATCACTGAAGAAACCCTTTGATTACCAAGCTTTGAATAAGTATCACCTCAAAGTCATTGCTCAGGATGGAGGAACCCCATCCCTCCAGACTGAGGAAGAGGTACTTGTCATTGTAAGAAATAAATCGAACCCATTGTTTCAGAGTCCTTATTATAAAATCAGAGTGCCTGAGAATATCTCACTCTATACCCCAATTCTCCACACTCAAGCCCGGAGCCCAGAGGGACTCCGGCTCATCTACAACATTGTGGAGGAAGAACCCTTGATGCTGTTCACCATTGACTTTAAGACTGGTGTCCTAACAGTAACAGGCCCTCTGGACTATGAGTCTAAGACCAAACATGTGTTCACAGTCAGAGCCACAGACACAGCTCTGGGGTCATTTTCTGAGGCCACAGTGGAAGTCCTGGTGGAGGATGTCAATGATAATCCTCCCACTTTCTCCCAGATGGTCTATACCACTTCAATCCCAGAAGGCTTGCCTGCTCAGACCCCTGTGATCCAACTGTTGGCTTCTGACCAGGACTCAGGGCAGAACCGTGATGTCTCCTATCAGATCATAGACGATGGCTCAGATGTTTCCAAATTCTTCCAGATCAATGGGAGCACAGGGGAGATGTCCACAGTTCAAGAGCTGGATTATGAAGCCCAACAGCACTTTCATGTGAAGGTCAGGGCCATGGATAGAGGAGACCCCCCACTCACTGGTGAAACCCTCGTAGTTGTCGGTGTGTCTGACATCAATGATAACCCCCCAGAGTTCCGGCAACCACAGTATGAAGCCAATGTCAGTGAGTTAGCAACCTGTGGACACCTGGTTCTCAAAATTCAAGCTCTTGACCCTGACAGCAGGGACACCTCCCGCCTAGAGTACCTGATTCTTTCTGGCAATCAGGACCGGCACTTCTCCATTAACAGCTCGTCAGGAATCATTTCTATGTTGAACCTTTGCAAAAAGCACCTGGACTCTTCTTACAATTTGAGGGTAGGTGCTTCTGATGGGGTCTTCCTAGCAACTGTGCCTGTGTACATCAATACTACAAATGCCAACAAGTACAGCCCAGAGTTTCAGCAGCATGTTTATGAGGCGGAATTAGCAGAGAATGCGAAGGTAGGAACTAAGGTGATTGAGTTGTTAGCCATAGACAAAGATAGTGGTCCCTATGGCACTGTAGATTATACCATCATCAATAAACTAGCAGGGGAGAAGTTCTCCATAAACCCCCATGGCCAGATCACCACTCTGCAGAAACTGGATCGGGAAAATTCAACAGAAAGAGTTATTGCTATTAAGGTCATGGCTCAGGATGGAGGAGGAAGAGTGGCCTTCTGCACTGTGAAGATCATCCTTACAGATGAAAATGACAATGCTCCACAGTTTAAAGCCTCTGAGTACATAGTGTCCATTCAATCCAATGTCAGTAAAGACTTCCCAGTTATTCAGGTGCTGGCCTACGATGCAGACGAAGGTCAAAATGCAGATGTCACCTACTCAGTGGACTCAATAAAGGGTTTGGATAAAAACACCATTGAAATTAACCCAACCACTGGTGTCATCAAGGTGAAAGAGAGCCTGGTGGGACTGGAAAATCGGTCCTTTGACTTAAAAATCAAAGCCCAAGATGGGGGCCCTCCTCACTGGAACTCTCTGATGCAGTTACAACTCTGGGTAGTTGCTACTGAAGCATGCTTGCCCAAATTTTCTGAACCTCTGTATACTTTCTCTGCATCTGAAGACCTTCCAGAAGGGTCTGAAATTGGTTCTGTTAAAGCAGTGGCAGCTCAAGATCCAGTCATCTATAGTCTCGTGCAGGGCACCACACCAGAGAGCAACAGGGATGGTGTCTTCTCCTTGGACCAGAAGACGGGGGTTCTAAAGCTGAGGAAGGCCATGGACTATGAGTCCGCTAAATGGTATCAGATTGATTTGATGGCGCATTGCCCCTACAATGACACTTATTTGGTTTCCTTGGTGCCTGTCAACATCCAAGTGAAGGATGTCAATGACAACAGGCCTATATTTGAGGCTGATCCATATAAAGCTGTCCTCACTGAGAATATGCCAGTGGGGACCACAGTCATTCAAGTGACTGCCAATGACCAGGACACTGGGAATGATGGCCGGGTGAGCTACAGGCTGCCAGTGGACTCTGAGAGCAATATCCACGAGCTGTTTGCCATTGACAGTGAGACTGGCTGGATCACCACACTCCAGGAACTTGACTGTGAGACCCGCCAGACCTACCACTTTTATGTGGTGGCCTATGACCATGGCCAGACCATCCAGCTATCTTCTCAGGTCCTGGTCGAAGTCTCCATTACCGATGAGAATGATAATGCTCCCCAGTTTGCTTCTGAAGACTACAGAGGATCTGTGGTTGAGAATAGTGAACCTGGTGAGCCTGTGGCCACGCTTAAAACCTTTGATGCTGATATCTCTGAGCAGAACAGACAGGTCACCTGCTATATCACAGGTAAGGAAGGATACCTGTCTTGGAATGGAGGCACTGGGATGCACTGAAAAATGTCCAGTAAGAGGTACCCTGAGACATGGGTTGAAGTCCTGGCTCTGCCACTTATTAACAGTGTGACCTTAGGTAAATCACTTAACCTCCCAGAACCTCCATTTCTCCATCTGTAGACTTGGTACGTCTGTTCTCATTCACCTGACAGGGATGCTCGTAAAATTTAACTTGAAAAAATTCTGAGAGCCCCTATACATTGGAAACTGCTTTGCACAGAGAAATAGTAGAAAATGCTTCTCAGTCAATAACTGAACCTAAAAATTGGAGTGAATACACTTTCTCAGATAGGATTCCAGCCCAATCCCCTCGTTTCTCACAGGGAAAAACCAAAGCCCAGATAGAGGGAGAAAGTCAACCAAGGTCATACTCCAAGCTTCCACCAGGGCTGGGATTAAAACCACACCCTACAAACTGTTTTCCTCAGTGGATCTGCTTCAAACCTAAATTACCCTAAATCCCAACCAGTGGCCAAAAGAGTTTCTTTATTTCTCAGTGTCCCTTTCCCTCTCTTCTGGGTGCCTTGTCATCTCATTCCCATAAACGTGGTTCCTTCAGCTATCACAGCTGTCGGGCAGAGAGTTGATGAGCCTTAAGTTCCAACCAAGAATCATAGACTCCTATAGATATCCTGGATTAATAGCGGCTTGAAATCTGGAGTCTTGGGGAAATAGAATCTTATCGTCATATAATGTCAGACTCTGAAAAACACAAAAGTCTTAAAATTTCTGAATAACAATGTCAAAATATCGTCAACTCTTAGACTACTTGAATCTTGAACGCTGGAATCTTAGAAACTCAAAAATCCACCTCCCCTAGCAGTGATTAGTGTCAAGAAAAAAAGACTCAGAAGCAAACCTAGTGTTCACCTGCCTCTCCTCTTAGTTGTATGTAATAAGACCTCAGAGAGTTCGGTGTTGTTGATCACTTTCTACTCCTCCACTGTTGAACAGAAACTAGGAGGCTCTTGCATAGAATTGAAATTTGCTTCCCTTTAACTCCCTCCAATTCCTTCAAAAGCACAAAAAACAAGGAACCTGCCCCTAACCACATATTTTGGAGTGGTGCTTCTTGCAGTGATAATCCCATTTAATAGGAGGCCCTTGAAATCGAAAGCCATGATTATGCTTCATAACACCCAATAACTGGCACAGTGTGAAGTTGTGGGTCCCACATTAAGGGAGGAAATTTTTGTCTTTCCCAGCAATTCTAAAAGGGTCAGGTGGGCAGCCACCTGTGGCACAAAGCCTGGTTCCTTCATGTTGCTCAGCTTCTGGACTGTCTCATGTTTTTAGAGGGAGACCCTTTGGGCCAGTTTGGCATCAGCCAAGTTGGAGATGAGTGGAGGATTTTCTCGAGGAAGACCCTGGACCGTGAGCACATGGCCAAATACTTGCTCAGAATCACAGCTTCTGATGGCAAGTTCCAGGCTGCAGTCATTGTGGAGATCTTCGTCCTGGATATCAATGATAACAGCCCTCAGTGCTCACAGGTGAGGGCCTGGGGAGACGTCGGGTGGGAGTGGAGGCAAGGAAGCTAGAATGAAGAGCAAGAGCAAGGCCTCAGGGGACCACCTCTGAGGCTGGCCATCCCTGACCACACCCGCCCTTGCTTCTTCCCAGCAGGCCTCCGACTAGTGCCTAGGACAGGGGTCATGCTAGGTAATTCTTTGGTCTCCCAGTTGGGAAGTGAGTTAATGTCTTCATTCTCCAAATACAGTCTGTCATGACCTATGGGAAACCCCCTCCACAGTTCAGCTTACTATGTAGCACGGATCATTATTATCAAAATACATCCACAGAGACCTGTCCCCAGAGACACCCGCACTGTCCCCTAGGCCCAGATATGCATATTCCCACACCTCCATGGGTAATACAGACCAGTACAGCTACCCTCCTCCAAGTTGTACATATTCACAGGCATGCAGACAGGGCAGTTACATTTTTGATAAGGGATACTTTCCCTGGGACTTCATATAATTCAACCCTAAACTTCCCATGGAGTGTGTGTGTGTGTCTCCAGTATCTCTCTCTGCTTGTTTCCCTCTCTCTCTGGCACTTTGCCTCTGTCTAGATCTAAGTGTATCTCCCACAGTTTCCCTCTTCTTTTTCTACCATCTCCAGCTTCTCTATACTGGCAAAGTCAATGAAGATATACCTCCAGGACACTTCATTTTGAAAGTTTCTGCAACAGACTTGGACTCTGATACCAATGCTCAGATCACATATTCTCTGCATGGTCCTGGAGCAGATGAATTCAAACTAGATCCTCATACAGGTGGGTTTCCTGAGATGCAAGACTGAGTCAGGGACTTACGTACTGACTATCCAATACCCAGTACTATGGAAAGCTCCTTGGAGGAAGAAATAGGAATGCACTTACCTAGTCATCCACTCACTCAGCAAACATATGTTGGCACTATGTGCCAAGCATTGCACTAGATTCTGGGCACGTAATCAATAGACTAATAAGATCTGGGTCTTTATAATCTAGTAGGAAAGGCAGTCATTTAGTCAGTGGTTTGAAATGTGCTGAATTAAGAAAAACATGCAGTGTTTTAAGGGGAGTTTGGATGGGAGACTTTGACTTGGGCTTGGCAGTGGGATTGAGTAAAACCTCTCTGAAGAAAGGCAATTTTATGTGAAACTTGAGGACATATAGGGATTAGCCAAGGGATAAAGAAGTAGTAAGTGGTAGGAACAAACATTCAAGTCAGAAGGAGACTTTATACAAGGACCTTGTTTGGGAAAAGAGCATGCACATCAGGACCTGATAGAGGGCCAGAAACTGGTGCACAGAAGGGGAGGAGAGAGAGCAAAGGATGAGACGCTTAGGACATGAAGTGAGGGGATGCAATTCCCACCTGAAGGACTTAGGCAGGTAAGATCAAGGTCAAAGATGTGACCTCAGGATGCGTATGCTACAGGCTGAGGATAAAATTTCATAGTATTGTTGTAAGGATCAAAGATAAAGTGTGTGGACGCCTAGCCCAGGTCTGGCACATAATAAGAGTTCATTAGATGTGACTGCTATTGTCATTATCATTAGTTATGGGACAAAGCAGAGTGGGAAGCAGAGAGCCCTGCAGGTCAGACCTCGAATACCTGGGAGAGGTTGGGCTGTAAGAGTCTGCTGGAGAAGACAGGGTGGGTCTGCTTTCTTTGGAAGGACAGCCCACAGAGGTGGAATGGGACCCTGTCCTGTTGCTGTAGGGGACAGTGTGGGGACGGGTAGCATAGAAGACCCCAGTCATGGACAGCTAGCTGCCAACACTTGGTTGGAACCAGGAGCCTTGTGGATTCTTGAGCAGGGAGGTGGCAGGTGTGAGTGATGTCCCAGGAAGCACTCTGGATAGACAGAAGACATTGTCCTTCCTAACCCCAGCATGGGCATGCTGAGTCACCCCAGGTGGGTTACCTGATATCTTTTTGCTGTTGTTTGCTCAGCTGCAGGATGATCAATGAAGTCTTTTTTTTTAAGGGGTGGTTTTTCTGAATATGTAAATAATATGTGCTCATTGTACAAAATTTCAAACAATGTAGGTGTACATTATGCAGAAATTGGCAAATGCATAATAACCAGCCCCTCCCCCAAAGAGAAGCACTCTTCGCGTGTATCCATCAGACTGGTTTTCCGTGCATCTCCAAAATCTCTATATAGAATACTATTTTGTGACTTCTTTTCAGACGAGATCGGGCGTGTTCAGGGTGGTATGGCCGTAGACTGACTTCTTTTCATATAACAATATCTCAGAGAAATTAGCAAGACAGTACATAAAGCTCTATCATAATTCCTTTTTGGATACATAGTATTTTACTGTATGGCTAAATGATAAAATATTTAACCAGTCCTTTTTTGAAATATATAGGATATGTTCAGTATTTTGCTATTTAAAACAATGCTGTAGAGAGACTATCTTTATTGGGTTGATAAAGACATATGATGGCTACCCAGAAAAATTCAGTCGTAAGTGCCTCTGTTTTTCATATTGCATGGCTGGATGCTTTCTGGACTGCCACTGTATTCTTTTTTTTTTTTTTTTTTTTTTTTTTTGCTTTTTGGTATGTGGGTAGCTCCCTGGCTGGGAATCGAACCCAGGCCGCAGCACTGACAGTGCCAGCGCCGAAGCCTTAAGCCACTACACCACCAGGGAACTCCCTGCCACTGTATTCTTAGAAGTGAAGTTGTAGGTCAAAAGATAAACACATTTTATGTGTTGTTAGAAAATATCTAATTGCCCTTTAAAAATGGTGTGCCTCTTTGTGGTTTGTTGGATCTCAAATGGGTGATGGGGTGCAGGAGTGTGTTTGGGAGAATTAGGGAGGTGAGTGCAGGAGGGGGTGTGATACAGGCTGAACCTGCATACACAGGACTGACTTCTTTTCTCTGGGACAAAACTCTGTGTGGCTGGCTTTATCTTGCACAAAAGTCATTATCTAGAAGGCAGGTGAGGAGGTCGGCTCCCTCAAGGAAAGCTCACCTGTTGTTATTTCTCTGGCCAGGCGAGCTGACCACACTCACAGCCCTAGATCGAGAGAGGAAGGACATGTACAGCCTTGTGGCCAAGGCCACGGATGGAGGAGGCCAATCTTGCCAGGCAGATGTGACCCTCCACGTGCAGGATGTGAACGACAACGCCCCCCGGTTCTTCCCCAGCCACTGTGCTGTGGCTGTGTTCGACAACACCACAGTTAAGACGCCTGTGGCAGTGGTACTGGCTCGGGACCCCGATCAAGGTGAGAGCGAGGATTGGAAGCCATTTGCTCACAGGGTCACCGTGGGCAAGGATTTGGCCCTTTGTGTGTTGCTCTAGAAGTGGTAAGGGCTGTGCCTCCTCGCTGAGCCTGCAGACACGTACAAGTAGAAACTGTCTGTCACACACCTAAGTGCTCTGCAAAAGATGTTGCAATGCTTTGAGCCCGATACAGGGCATTTCAGCCTCACTGTTTCTCATTGTCACGTAGGTCCGGAGAACTTTCAATCCTGCCTTTTAACCTCAAGGGCATTTTGAACACCAATATTTAATCTGAAATACACCAATCAGAATTATTTGACTCTGATTGATTTGCCACAGAAAGGAATTTTTGCCACCAACTCTATGAAGCCTATTATATTCCTTGATCAATTTGCTATACAATGAAGTGGAATTGTTTTTGATATTTTATATTTTAATTTTAATGACATCATTTTCATTAGGGTTAATTCTTTTCCTTTTAAAATTTATAAGGCAAACTGAATTCATCCAGGAGTATTTGTTCTATATTGTACCAGTTATATCTTCTGCCATCAATAAGTGGTTTTTATCACACATTGTGTGTGTGTGTGTGTGTGTGTGTGTGTGTCCAATTTCTTAAGTTAAATACTATAATTGAGGTAGGGTAAAAAAAAAATGCCCTAGGCTCAAAGTAGCCAGATCAAGATAGGATGTGACAATGATGACTGTTTGATGCCAGCAGCGTGAATTTAAGACTTCCTAGAGGCAGTGAGTTTGGGCTTGGCAATGAAGAATGCAAGAGGTTTGGGGAGGATGCAGGGGTTCTAGGGAGGACAAACAGTCAGTGCCAAAGCATCTAACGGCTACAAAGCCCTGTAAGTGCTAACAAGCCAGTGCTTGCTCACCTCTAGAGACAGGAGGCTCCCTACTTCCTAGGCAGCCCCCCATGGTACCTCAGATAACTATCAAGGGCTACCCGTTTGGAGCTGGCAACCATCAATCCCGGCCCTGCCCTCTGCAGCCACACAGGTCTCCTAGACCCTCACCCATGACAGCCCTTCAGGAAATGGAAGGGGGTCACTATCCGCTCCAACCCCAACCTTCCCTTTTGGGGTGCAGGAGCCCTGGTGTCTTCAGTCATGTGTTTTCCAATCCCACCTGCCTTCTAGGACACATCCTCTGACCTCACACCAGTTTCCCATGACCCCTTGACATGCCCTCGGTCTCTCCCACAGGTACCAACGCCCAGGTAGTTTACTCTCTGACGGACTCTGCCGAAGGCCACTTTTCCATCGAGGCCACCACAGGCGTGATCCGACTGGAGAAGCCGCTGCGGGTCCGGCCGCAGGCACCACTGCAGCTCACAGTGCGTGCCTCTGACCTGGGCACCCCCATCCCGTTGTCCACGCTGGGCACCGTCACCGTGTCCGTGGTGGGCCTCGAAGACTACCTGCCCGTGTTCCTGAACACCGAGTACAGCGTGCAGGTGCCCGAGGACGCGCCCCTTGGCGCAGAGGTGCTGCAGCTGGCCACCCTCACTCGCCCTGGCGCTGAGAAGACCAGCTACCGCGTGGTCAGTGGGAATGAGCAGGGCAGGTTCCGCTTGGATCCCCGCACAGGTAAGAGCACACCTGAGGCAGCCCCCAATCCCGTCTGCACACACACGTACACACCAGGTCTTGGGGAACTTTGGATTCCTCACATACAGGGCTGACGTCTTTAGGCCCTTCCTTCACTGCATCTCCCCAGGGACCAGGTCCCTTCTGCACCGTGGGGCCAGCTTATATGGGAACCACCCCTATTCCACCACATTCCCTCTCAAGACCCTCGGCGCCCACTCTCCTCCCAGTTTGCAGCTTTAAGGTCTCAGCTCAGATCCAGCTGCAGGAGGCTAAGGCCACCTTCCACCCTTGGCTGCAGAGGTAAAAGCACTTACTAGAAGGTGGGGCTTATGCAGCCCAGGACAAAGCTACCTGCTTCCCTCCTAGGGCCCTCCCCAAATATCCTGGCACCCCTGAATTTGCCTTTATTCTAATGAAGAGAGAGTGAGAACTAGGAGACCAGCTCTCTTCTTTCCTCTCACCCACAGAGGAGTCTAAGTCAGAGTCATAGAAGCACATGGAAGGGCCCCAGAGGCCCCTCAGGTTAGACCATATCCCATGTGGTATCATCCCCAGTGCACCCCTGCAATGGTGCTCTCTACCTCACAAAGCAGTGTCGTATTGTTGAGCCATATGTTTTTTTAAGTTTGTATTATGGAGACTTTAAATATATATATAAAAAAGACAGAACAACATAAACTACCTGTTCGCATCACCCAACTCTAGGAATTACCAACACAGGCCAGTAGATTTCATCTTTGCCTGTTCCCCTTCCATATCCACCCATTGTTGAGTTATTTTAAAGCAAATTCCAGATGTCATACCATACTGTTTACAAATACTTCAGTGTGTATCTCTAAGTGAGAAGGACTCTTCCTATAAACACAACCACAATACCATTATCACACATAAAAGGTAATTCCTCAGCATCACCTAATACCTAGCCAGGGAATTTTTCAGATTATCTTACAAATGTCTTTCTGAAGTTGGTTTGTCTGTGAACATCCCCCAATGTTCACATGTTGCATTTGGTTTCTATGCAATATCTTAAACCTCTTTTAATCTCTAATGTTTTCCTCTTCCTCTTTATTTCCCACTGCCATTTATTTAATGAAAAACTTGGGTCATGTCTTGGGCAGGAATTTTTATATTTTGGATTGGCTAACTTTATCTTTATGATGTCCTGTAACATATCCTTTAGCCCCTATATGTCTTATAAATGACAGTTGGATCAAAGATCTTGATCAGGTTCAAGTTCAATTTTTGGCAACAATGCTTTGTAGCCAATGTTGGGCTCTCCTTTGCATTGTGTCAAAAGGTTGATTAGTTCCTTTTATTTATTTAATTTTTTTGAGGGCTCAAAGTTGTCAGCCTAATTCATCCAGTGTAGAGTTCTTCATCAGTTCTTCTTCTAATGATTTTATCAGCCTTTGATGATTATTTCCTAGATATATTACTTCATTTGGAGCTGCAAAATGGTAATTTTGTAATCCTATCATTCCTCATGCATCTTCTAATGAATTCTTTTATGAAAAAGAGTTTTCCACCATTAACTATTTGCTTATGCAGGAATCGTAGTAAAACCTTTGTTCTTTTCTTTTCCAATTTTCAGAACAATAAGTCTATGCTCTGACAATTTGTTGAACAACTTTGGGTATTACAAAACTCTTTATAATCTAACTTCTGTCATTTACTAGCAGAGTGAGCTTGGGCAGGTTACACAGTTGTAGGGAGCACGAGTTGAGTCCCCTACAGAATGGGAATCACTTTTTCCTACCCCATATGAGATTATATGAGACAGACTTAATACTACAGATTTAAATGAGATTTCAATGAAATATCACAGAAATCAAAGAGGGAAACACTGCTGTTGACAATGATAAGGAAAATGAGAAGAGATGGAGGGGAGAGAAGAGTAATGGGGTAGGATAAATAAAGAAGGAGGTAAAAGAGGAGATGATGAAGGAGATGAAGGAGATGATGAGCTAAAGGAGATGACAGAGGAGCTAAAGGAGATGATGGGGGAGATGATGGAGTAGATAAAAGAAATGATGGTGGAGATCTGTCTCTCCCAACCCTATTGAGCTACTTTTCTTGGGGTTTCACTCAAGATCCCTCAGCCCTCTGCCTTTGTGGTCCCAACTGCCTCAATGTTCCCATCACCTCTTGTTTCTTCAGGGATCCTGTATGTCAATAGGAGCCTGGACTTTGAGACAAGCCCCAAGTACTTCCTGTCCATCGAGTGCACCCGGAAAGGCTCTTCCTCTCTCAGTGACATGACCACAATCGTGGTCAACATCACTGATATCAACGAACACCGGCCCAGATTCCCCCAGGGTCTGTACAGCACGAGCATCTTAGAGAATGCCATCGTGGGTAAAGTTGTGCTCACGGTAAGAATCTGCAGTTTTTCCCTTTGTGGGACATAGACTCAGGTGGATTCTTATCTCCCCCTCCCCCAGTGATCTATGAGCATGGATTAGTTTATCAATTAATACACTATAGACTGGACTCTGACCTGCAGTCATGCAGCCAAACTGTCTCTCAGGACAAAATGTCTCAGGGACACGTTTGATATGATCTAGATTAAGTACCTATAGAACGGGGCATGGGAGAGGCCTGAGAAGACTGCAAGAGGCTCCAAAGCCTGGGAAGGGCCTGATCACAGTGCATGATATGAAGTGTCAGTGTGAAATGGGAGGGAAAGAGGGGACACTAAATGACACCTCCTTGCATTTAAACATGCAATTGCTCATCATCGCATGGAGAGAAACTCTGTATCCCACCTTCATCCTGCCTCCCGTCTTATCTCCCTCCACCCCCTGGCCACACAGGAAGACATGCTTTTCCCCAAACATCCTCTGTACTTCCACACCACCGGGCCCATACTGTTTGCTCTGCCTGGAATATGGGCTCCACTCCCAGAAGCCCTCCTTCTCCTTCAAGGCTTCATGAATCCTTTCCTAATCTCCACAGCTGAAATTTATCACTGTTTCCTCTGTGCTCATAAAGCTGATCATAGTTTGCCCCCAAAATTATCCATAAAATTAGACAGGATGCTTCCTGTGGGCATATTTATTTGCTGCCTTCCTCACCTCCTAGCACAGGACATAGCAGCCCGTCAGTATGAGTCAATGAGTAAATGAATTAATGAATGGATAAATGAAGGAGCCATGGCATGCTGAAGTTCATACTAGGATATAAATGAAGAGATTCCTTTGGCAAGGATGACTGTGGCCCCGTCATTAGGGTGGGGACATATCTGTACCCGCTACATTCTCAGGGACCAAGATTTCTTTCCGGTCTCTTGTTCCTCCATTCACAACTATCACCCGCTCCTCTGCAGTTGTCAGCTACTGATGAAGACGGACCTCTAAATAGTGCTATCACCTACAGCCTGGTAGGAGGGAACCAGCTCGGGCACTTCTACATTCACCCCAAGAAGGGGGAGCTGCAAGTGGCCAAGCCCCTGGATTGGGAACAGGTAAGTCACGAAGGAGGGGCCCAATCTGAGCTCATTAGAGCAGAATATGGCCCTGCTGCTGGTCCAGAGAATGATTGTGGTGAGCACTCCAACCTGACGCTTCTTCAGACTTGCCCTCAGCATCTCCAGTTATTTTTCTCTGTGAGACCAGAGACAAGAGAGGGACTGAGTGACCCTTCCCCTTCCCTGGAGGAGCTCAGGCCAGCTTCTCACTATTGACCAGGGATCATTAAATCATTAGAACAAGTAATCATTTATTGAGCACCTGCTCTGTGCCAGGAACTTTGCTAAGTGCTTTACATACACTATGCCATTTGGTCCTTAAAATAATCCTAGGAGGTAGATCCTGATATCATCTTCACAGAAGTTTATGGTCAAACCTGCTTCTGCCTGACTCCAGAACCTGGGCCCTAAAATGCTATGGTTGGACAATGTGGGCATGCGTAGGGGAATGCCTCCATCTTATTTTTCTGAAAACATTAATGATGGTTCAGGCGAAAGAATCGAGGGGTCTCGCTGCTAACTCTCCACTGGGCATCTTGCTATAGACTTCTAGCTATTCCCTGAGGCTCCGAGCCACAGACAGCGGGCAGCCCCCACTGCATGAGGACACAGACATCGCTGTCCACGTGATTGATATCAATGATAACCCGCCAAGATTCTTCCAGCTCAATTACAGCACCTCTGTCCAGGTACGCATGAGCTTCCCACGGTATGAACCCATCCTCCCTTCATTTCCCTCCTTGTGGAGGGTGCTCACCACTGGTATCAGTCCACCTGAACGGTGGCCATGACCTTGCACTAGTGTAGACTGACAAAGTCAACAACTACCTCGCAGCAGGCAGAATGAAGGAATGCCAGCTCAAGGTGAAGGCATGGCCCGGGAGCAGCCAGAGTGCCGAGGACTCACCCCACAGCAGGGGATCCAAAGAGATGTGAGAGGAAGAACTGGGTCTCATTTTGCTCTCTGATTTCCTTTCACTCTCGGCCTCAGGAGAACTCCCCCATTGGCAGCAAAGTCCTACAGCTGATCCTGAGTGACCCAGACTCCCCAGAAAACGGCCCCCCCTACTCATTTCAAATCACCAAAGGGAACGATGGCTCTGCCTTCCGAGTGACCCCAGAGGGATGGCTGGTGACCACCACAGGCCTGAGCAGGAGAGCCCAGGAATGGTATCAGCTTCAGATCGAGGTGAGAGCTGTGTTAGGTCACTGGTGGGAAGCATGGGGACAGTAAATGTGCAGGCAAAAGCACTACTGGTCATTATTAGAAGAAAACTGTACAGAGCTCTTACTATGGGCCAGGCACTGAGCTAATTGATAGACATGCACTAAATCCTCACAACATGCATTAGGGCACATGCAGTTATCACCCGAGTCTACAGATGTGGTAACTGAGGCACACAGAGTGACTTTAAGTGACTGGCTTAAAGTAATCCTACCAGTAAGTGGCAGAGGTGGGTTGCTTCAAACCAAGCATTCTGACCTTAGAACCCAAGCTCTTAGCTCCCGCCCTGCTCCCAGGCAGAATACCCTCACGCTGGCTTCAACTCCTTGAATTTGGGCAGGACAGCTCTCTGAAGCTCAGGTCTTGCACAAGGCTACCCCAGTGGGGTCCATTGAGAGAACATACATACACAGGTGAAGGGGGTTATGGCAGTATTGGTAGGGGTTGTATGAGAACTGCCCAGTGCAAACGGCCACGATGGCAGTCAAACTTCTCTCCCTCATTTCATTCCCTCCAAATCCCTTTCCTAAATCTCAAGTCCGGTGGACCCTGCTATTCTGTGAACTTCTCTCGGCTCCAGATGATGTCGTTATCCATTCAGTCAGATATTCATTCAGTCTTCCAACAAATGTTTGAGCAGCAGTCTTGTGCTGAGCCCTGTGCTGGCTTCTAGTAGTAATATAGCTGACGGAAAGAAGGGGATGGTTCCCACCCTCGTGGGCTTTTTTTCTAATTATGGAGATAAAGAATAGACAGATGAAGAAAGAAAGTGGTGAGTGGCTCATCCAGCAAAGGGGAGATACGTGTTCGGAGGGCAGCTGCCCTCGTGAAGGGGATGTTTTGAACTGAGACCCGAGGAGCCAGCTGCGTGAATCATGGGCAGGAGAGTGTCCCAGGCAGGAGAACGAGACGAGCCCAGGTTCCAAGTTGGGAAAGAGTCTGAAGTGATCTGAGATGTGACCCGCACGGTCAGAGCACAGTGAGCAATGGAGGGCATGACCCTGAAGAGGTGGGCTGGGCAGATCGTGGAGGCCTCATAGCTTCAGTGAGCCCATTTTTTGACATCCAAACTGTGATGCTCTTATGAGTGAGAGAGGAAATAAAAGTGGTTAATGGGTGATAAGAGAGATGTGGCTCCCCAAGGAGGCTGTCATCTGGGCCACAGGCAGCTCAGCCCTATGGTAATGCAGTGCTTGTCGTGCCCACAGGTGTCAGACAGTGGCGTCCCTCCCCTCTCGTCTTCCACGTCGGTCAGAGTCCATGTCACAGAGCAGAGCCACTACCCACCGTCCGCCCTCCCACTGGAGATCTTCATCACCATCGGAGAGGAGGAGTTCCAGGGCGGCATGGTAGGCAAGATCCACGCTACGGACCGAGACCCGCAGGACACGCTGACCTACAGCCTGGAAGGGGAGGGCGCCCTGGGCAGGCGCTTCTCAGTGGGTGCATCCGACGGCAAGATTATTGCTGCCCAGGGGCTTCCCCATGGCCGCTACATGTTTAATGTCACAGTCAGCGACGGGACATTCACAGCCTCTGCTGGGGTCCACGTCCATGTGTGGCACGTGGGGCGGGAGGCTCTGCAGCAGAGCATGTGGATGGGCTTCTACCAGCTCACCCCAGAGGAGCTGGTGAGCGACCACTGGAGGAACCTACAGAGGTTCCTCAGCAACAAGCTGGACATCAAACGAGCCAACATCCACCTGGCCAGCCTTCAGCCAACAGAGGCCAGGGCTGGGGTGGATGTGCTCCTGGTCTTGGAGGGGCATTCCAGAACCTTCCATGAGCTGCAAGAGCTGGCAACCATCATCACTCGCTCAGCCAAGGAGATGGAGCACTCAGTGGGAATTCAGATGAGGCCAGCCATGCCTGTGGTGCCCTGCCAGGCGCCAAGCTGCCAGGGTCAAATCTGCCAAGAGACCGTGCACCTGGACCCCAGGGTCGGGCCCACGTACAGCACGGCCAGACTCAGCATCCTGACCCCGCGGCACCACCTGGAGAGGAACTGCTCCTGCAATGGTGAGGAATGGGCCTTCCCCGGGGCGACCCGCACCATGAGCTCAGCCAGCCTGACTCTAGGGATGGAGATCCCAGGGAGGCTCTGTAGGCAAGTTAGGGGGAACTTTTAACAGGGCTAGAGGCCAGGAGCCACCATGGGGCAGGTGTGGCCTCACAAAATCTAGTCATAGAATAGCACCTGATTCCTGGCCATTTTTTCAGAGTTTGAAAATGACAGTAAAACTGCAAAAGGCAGCTTAGCATCATGGCCAAGAGCACGGACTCTGGCACCAAGCTGCCTGGGTTCCCATGTCAGCTCTGACACCTGCTAGCCACACGACCTTAGGAAAATGTTTAACTTCTCTGTGCCTTTGGGCTGTTGTAGGGATTAAACAAGTATTAAATATCAAGTGCTTCCTTAGAAAAGTGCCTGATACGTCATAAAGTGGTCAATAAATAAGAGTCACTAATACTACTATAGCCTGGTGGTTATAACTTCAAGGCTTAGACGAGACAACTCAGGTTTAAACCCCAGCTCTATAACTTACTAGCTGTGCAACCATGGGTGGGTTATTAAAACCCTCTGGACTATAGTTTCTCTTCCACAAAATAATGAAAATACTATCATTTGCTTCCTTGGGTTGGTTTGGGGAGTAAATTACTTAATGGATATAAAAGCACTGAAGCCCTGGCTGGCCCGTAATAAGCACCCCATCAATGGTGGCTGCCATTTACTTGGTAGCAGTTGCTGCTATGAGGACTCTGCTCTGTGACAAGCTCTGTGTATGTGCCATCTAAACTCGTTGTCAACACAACCTTAAGAAGCAGGGTCACAGCTCCATCTACAGTTGAAACTGAGCTGTGAGGATTATAATGTATTGGTTTGCCGGAAGCTGGACAGCCTCCAGTGAATACCTGTGCACCCCCCTCTAAAGCCTGAGATCTTCCAGAACTCTGATAGGAGTCACCCCAGCCCCCCTGGCATTAAGACCAAGGCACTGGACCAGCTCATGAGCATTGGCAAAAAGGCAATGACCTCGCCTCCAGCTCACCATAGCCCCCTGCCTGGAATTATCTACCCTTTCGGGTGCACTGGGTTTGCACTAGGAAAATTTCCTCCGAAGATTTGTAGACTTTCTGGGGTGGACAGGGGCACTGGATTTACTACTCTTGGGGAGCTACACTTGTGGGGGGTGGGGGCAGGGATTTCCCTTTGTGTGTCTCTTGCCCCAGAGTCGGCTGCAGGGAAAGCTGTGATGGCTGAAGCTTCTCTCTTGACCACCGGGCATTAGAGAGAGTTGCTAAAATTCAAGATTGTGCAAAATCACCCAGGCAATGTGTTTTTAAAGAAACCCGCTCCTGGGTGTCACAGCATTTGTGATTCAGAAGCTCTTGGGTGAGGCCTGGAATTGGCATTTTAAACCAACACCTCAGGCAATTCTGAAACTGAGGGTCCAAGAGCCACACTAGAAATACAAGAGGGGCTGACTCAACCATCACTAGAATCACTTGGAAAGAAGTTTTGATTTAAAAAAAATTAGTGAAATATACATGCAGAAAGATGCATGTAGCATAAGTGAACAGCCCAATAAGTTTTCACAAACCAAACACACTGGTGTAACCAGAACCTCGATTAAGGGTCAGAACATGACCAGCATCTCAGAAATGTCCCTGGGGCCCTCCTAGTCACTACACCCATCACGGGGAGAGTTTTGAAATACAGATTCCCACGTGCCCCCAGAACTACAGTCATACTCTCTGAGGATAGAGCCTGGCATTCTGGATTTGAGGAGACTCTCCAGCTGGTCCTGATTTTCAGCCAGGTTTGGGAATTTCTGACCTAGATCCCTTCACCATCCCATCCAATAACGAGCTTCTACAATGGGATTCCAGCATCAGAGAGTATCAGACCTGTGGTGTGACAGCCTCTTAGGATTTTATAATCCCACGTGCCTCGGGATTTCTGGTTCTTCCTGCTCCTCCTTTGGGCCGCGTTTCCTCTCTTCAACAATTCCTCTTCCCTAGGTCTCTGGGGCCTATACTTCTAATCATTTCCCCTGACAACAATAAGCGTATTCACTGGGATTTGATAGCTGAACTCAATTCTGGGGAGAGTGGATTTTTAAAAATTTGGGGAGGGCAGTGCTTAATGTAACACAGCATTTCCCAAAAGGGGTTCCATAGAATGCTATTTCAAGGGCTATGAGTAGGTGATCCACACAAGAGGGTCCCACACTCAAATAAGCTTGAGAAACTCAAGTTTAGGTGAAGCCTCAGTCTCCTATACAACTGTGCATTAGCATTCTGCAGGGGTGGGAGTAGGGAGGGCTCTACAGAGGTCTTGGCCACATGACCTATCACTTCACGTTCCTTTCTCACACAGTGTCTCTTGACCTCTCAGCAGCACTTCATTTGGGAAGTGCTTACCCAAATGCTTACACTCCTAATGATGGAGATGTCTTAGGGCAAAAACAAACAAATAAAAAACATCAAACAAAAAAAAACCTTGTGGTGTTCCTGAAATCACACAAATATGCAAAATCCTCTCCAATTCTACCTCCTTCTTCTCCAAGTGATGTCAGAAATAACATGGAAACTATGTAGGACAGAAATTTGGATTTCCACACATTTGATTGATTGCATCTCAGGTTTGAACTCGCTGTTTCTGACCCAAGCTGGGACCCAAGGCAAGGGTCCCTGGGTGACATAGGAAGGTGTGTAGGGTGACGACCCATCTAGCTATGTGACCCTGGACAAGTAACCTCCCAGCCTCGTTTCTTCATCTATAAAATGAGCGATGACTCTGTTTGCCAGCCAAGGGTTGAATGACACAAAGTCAGTTGGAGGGCTCTGTGGGGACCACTTCATACGGGGGTGACACTTCTGCTTGTACTCACAGGTACTGCGGCAAGGTTCAGCGGTCAGAGCTTTGGGTGGTTCGGTCTCCCAGAGGCTCAGAACTGGCATGTCCGTTTCCGTCTGAAAACACTCCAGTCACAGGCCATTGTCCTGTTCAGCAATGGAACAGTGTGTATCTCCCTAAAGGTAAGACACTGCCAGCCAGAGAGATGTCATGTGAGCATGCCAGGCTGGGGAGGTGGAGGTCACATGAGCATGGCCAAGAAGGGCAATTTGTATAAAGAAATCTTTCCATGGATTTCAGGGATGCTGGGTGTGACTGCTGGGTCAGGACACAAGACTTCTCAGTCATGATGGCCAAAGCTACCCAACCTGAACATAGATGTTCAAGTACAAAAACAAAGGTTGGGCTGACCAGATGTATCATTTTAAACAGGACAGAAAACAACGGTACTGTCCCATTTCAAATGGTACATATGGTCAGCCTACGGACACCTTGAATTTAGCCCAGTGACACTAGGCTGACTGTACGTACTGTTTGAAATAGGATGGTACCATTGTTCTCTGTCCCATTTAAAACAAACAGTATGTCTGGTCAGCCTAGTTCTGTGGGATAAGAGAGAGTCTCTGAAGCTAGAAAGGATGGGTGAGGCCACCTAGCCCTGGTGCTTTGATCCCTTTTGCTGGTAACAGAACAGTGTTTCACAAGAAGGGGAGGCTGGCTACCACAGGGGTGCTCCAGATGACAAGCCCAGCATTAAGCTACATGGAATTACATGGAGAAAAAAAATGAATTTCCTTCCTATTTCCTTCTGATATGTCATCTAAAAAGTCTTAGTTTACCTCCCTGATTTTAACACCTCTAGCACATATGTCCATCTCCCACTTTGACAAAGAGAAAGAGACTTCATTCAACAAATATTTATTGAACATCTACTATGTGATAGGCACTGTTCTAGGTGCTTGAGTCTCTTAAGAGAATAAGACAAAAATCCCCTTGAGAGCTTTCATCCTACAAGGGGAAACTGACAGTAAATGTAGTAAATCAGAAAATTATAGTTTGTCTCATGTGGTAAGTGCTTTGGGTTAAAAGAAAATCAAAGAGGTTAAGGGGACTCAGGAGTTCGGGGAGTTGCAATTTTAAATAAGGTAGTCAGGGAAGGCTTCATTGAGGTCACAACTGAACAAAAACTTGAAGGGACGAGGGGATTCGCTATGTAGACATCTGGCGGAACAGCACTCTAGGTAGAGGGAATAGTAATTGGCAGGCGATTGCTTAGCATGTTTGAGGAACAACCCAGCAGTCTACAAGGACTGTTTAAAGAATTCCAGTCATAAATGCCTCTATTTTTCATATTACATGGCTGGACACTTTCCAGGCAGCCCTCGCATATGGCTTGAGTGAAGTGTGCAAAGGGGACAGTAGAGGTAGGAGCTGAGGTCAGAGATGTAATGGTATGGAGGCATATCTGCAAAGGTCTCCTATGCCATTTAAGGACGTTGGGTTTTATTCTGAGCAAAATGGAGGGCATCAGGAGGTTTAGAGCAGAGAATTAACATATGCAAAAGTGGTCCTCATGGCTACTGTGTTAAGAATAGATCTTAGAGGAGCAAGGATAGAAGCAGAAAGACGTAGCCAAAATGCAGTAATTCAAGTGAGAGCCATCAGTGGTTTAGATCAGGGTGGAACTGGAAAGAAAAGGCCAGAGATTCTGATAGACTTTGGAGGTAAAGCCCACAGGATTTCCTGATGCATTGAATAAGGGATGGGACAGAAAACAAGGAGTAAGATTTTGACCTGAGCAAGTAAAAGGGATGGAGTTGCCACCAATGGACCTGGGGAAGGGTGTGGGTGAAGCAGGTTTGGGGCGAAGATTAGGAATTCAGTTTTGCACATGTAAGTGTGAAATACCTATGAGACATCCAAGTGGAGCTGGATAAACAAGTCTAGTGTTCCTGAGCATGGCTGGAGATGAAGATCACTGAGGAGGGTAAATTAAAGAGAGCAGACCAAGCATTCATCCCTGAGACATTCTAACATTCAGATGTCAGGGTAAGAGGAGGATCCAACAAAGGAGATGAGAAGGAGCCACCAATGATTGTGGAGGAAACCCAAGAGAATACTGTGTCTGGGAAGCCAAATGAAGAACATGTACCAAGAAGGAAGGAGTGAGTGATCAGCTGGGTGATGTGCTGCTGAGAGGTCAAGTAAGATGAGAAGTGATATTAATCACTGGATTTGGTAAAACAGAGGTCACTGACTCTCCTGACACCAATGGTTTCAGTGTTATGGTGAGTGGGGGTGGAGTTTTGCTGCAAAGGGGAGCAAAGAAAAAAAGTGGTATTTGGCAAGAATAGTGGGTTCAAGTCAACATAAAAATAAAAGAGATTAGAGGAATAATGTTTATATGATAATTATTGGGATGATCCAGCAAAGAATGAACAAAGATGCAGGAGAGAATCAGTGGAACCCTGTCCTTGAGGAAGTAAGGGCCGTGGGATCTACACGAGTGGACAGACTGGCTTTCACTGAGACGGACAGACATGACTGTGAAAGGGCCTGCAAGTTCCCATCTGACTGTTGAGAGTGACAATGGAGAGGGAGGCATTCTGGGTCAAAGGAGAGAGAAGCTGTGGAGACAGTTATCTGGGTGAGTGAACGGACTGAGGAAGACAGTACAATTGTTGGGCGGCATGAAGGGCTCATTTGAGATTCATACTCATGAAAATTCAAGAGAGACCAATATGCAAGGCTGCATGTTTCCTTCCAGCCGTGTTCGGCTCCATCGTGTACATACAGAGTAGGAAGAGAGTTGGGTTTTACCATATGTATGGGATTGACAGGTGAGTTCTACCAAAGGAGAGAGGGGAGAGGAATTTGGCTATGGAATTTAAGCTGGATTAGGAGAGGAGTAAGGACTCTGCTAAGGAGGTGAAAGACAATGAAAAGAGGTGGGGTTCATTGACATGTGGTCCTGGGTAAGTCAAAGGAAGGGTTTAAGGACAATGTCTTGAGTTGTACTTATGTCATTCTCTTTCCTTAATGGCAAGATAAACTGTTTTTATATTAAGTGTATAATGATAAGTTCCTTTTTAAAGTAAATAACGGCCTAGAGAGTACTAAACAAGGGCAAAAATCAAGAAGGTGCTGTACACATGGCTAACTCCTGGAAAAAACTGGGTTGGATCATCAAATTGCACCCAGAGAAAGCTCTACCTAACGCAGAGTGACCCAAAAAATATTTGACCACAAGCAGTCCTACTTCTTGGGGTGAGGTGAACTAAAACGTTTTGTTTTTTGGTAGATCTATCGTTAATTTTTTTCACTTTTTATTGTTAAATTTATTGGGGTGACATTGGTTAGTAAAAATATTACATAGGTTCCCAGTGTACAATTCTATAATCATCATCTCTGTGTTATGTGTTCATCACTCAGAGTCAGCTCTCCTTCCATCACCATATATTTGGGTCCGTGTTCCTTCTCTCCCACTCTCCCTCCTCCTTACCCTCAGATAACCACTAACCACTAAGCTATTGATTGTGTCCATGAGTTTTTGCTTCTTTGTTGCTTTTAGCTTTGTGTTCCCCAAATGAGTGAAATCACATGGTTCTTGGTTTTTTCTGTCTGGCTTATTTCGCTTTGCATGATGGTCTCAAGGTCCATCCATATTGTCATAAATGGCCCTATTTCCTCTTTTCTTATGGCTGAGTTGATTAAAACGTTTTAATTCCATTCTCAGACTTTTTTATTTCAGGATTTTTTACTCTCTTAAAAATGACTAAAGATCTTAATGAAGGTTTTCTTTATATGGGTTATATCCATTGACATTTTCAGTATTAGAAATTAAAACTGACAAAAGTTAAGATCTTTATTTGTTAATTCGTTTAAAAATCATAAGAAATGTCATGACATGTTAACATAAATACCATCTTTTTATGAAAAATAATTACATTTTCCAAAATAAAAAGAGAGAGGCATTGTTTTACATTTTTGCAAACCTTTCTCATGTCTGGCTTAATAGCAGACAGCTGGCTTTTCAAATCTACTTCCTTCTTCATCCGCTGAACTGTTGAATAAGGAAGTGGGAGTTAGAGGAAGGTTTTCGGTATCCTTGAAGGCCAACATTCAGGAACGTAGAACACTTGAGAGGCCTGTGAAGAAGAATCCTAAAGACAGCAAGGCATCTCTGGGTCTCAGTTTCTTCATCTGTGAAATGGAGATGTCATCCCTGCTCAGATCACCCCATGGTGTATGGGGAGGGCTAAATGAGGCCACAGACAGAAGAGCACTTTCTGCTCTACAAACACAATGTCTACAACAGCCCTGAAAATCACCAAACACTACCCATGAAAATATCACCAACGTTCTGTGCACTGGCAGCCTATTAGCAGGGCTTTTTATATAAGGACTCTTGGCTTTGCTAGTGACCATCTGGGTTTTCTTTGCAGCTGGTCAGTGGAATGCTCCAACTGGAATACCGTTGCCCAGGTGGTTTCTATGGAACTCTTTCCTCCTGGCTCCATGTGAATGACCACAAATGGCACTCCATCCTGGTGGAGGAGACGGACACTTCCATTCGCCTGTTGGTTGACAGCACAGGCAATGGCTCCCTTGTGCTCCCAGAGAACTGCCAGGGCCTGAGGCCTGAAAGAGACCTCTTTCTGGGTGGCCTTGTCCTCTCGCATTCTCCCCTAAACGTCTCCCAGGGCTTCGAAGGCTGCCTGGATGCGGTCACAATCAACGGAGAGGCACTGGAGCTGCTGGCCCAGGGCAGGAAGGTGGCAGGCTTGCTGGAAAGACAGGCCCTCACCCCGTGCTGCATCCACAGGGACGACTGCAGGCAGAAGCCATGTCTCAATGGTGGGACGTGCTCACAGGCCCACGGGAAAGGTAAGGGCTGGGGGGTGACACAAAAGCTTATTCCAGGAGGCCCTTCAGAGGACCCTGACATGCTATATCACTATATCACTATAGAGTTCACAAAGTATGTTCTCTCACCACAGCCCATTAGGGAGGGGAGGAGGGAAGAGAGCAATTAATAACACCATTTCACAGCTCAGAAAACTGCTGGGCTATGGTAAGGGAAGCCCCAAGAGGTAAAGAAACTTGCTCAAGGTCAAATGGCGGTTACGTGAGAGAGACGTGGGCAGGGTCCAGATCTCAGCGAAGCCGTCAGCCTCCTGATTTCCAAACATCCCTCTCTTTCCCTTACTGCTTGGTAAGTAATGGGTTGGAACCTGCTAGGTCTACACTAGGGGAAGCCCAGAGTCTTTGTTCTCCCTTATTTTGGATGGAGGAAGGGCATAAATGGGGACCTCCGGCATAGAGGTCATCACACACCTAAGTGTCATCATTGGTCTGGGCAAAGTTTCTCTTTCTTCTTCCCCTTTCACCTATGTTCCACTGCCATCCCTCCTCTCCAAACCCACAGGTAAACATTTAAAGTTTTTAATGAGTTCTTGCAAAAGATACATTACTGTTTTACACATGCTTGAACTTCTCATTTACTTAAGTGATATATAAGCTTTTACACTTCTCCATCCACAATGTCACAAGTTAATTCTCGTTCATTGCTTTTAATTGCAGCTCAATACTCAAGGGCAAGCACAGACTCCCATTACCCCTCTCCGCTCTCCCAGCAATGACACCCTACTGGCCTCAAAATCTCACCTCCAACAACAACGGTGCTACAGTAAGCATCCTCATACACATGTCTCCTTATGAACCATGTGAGAACCTCCTTCATGCACACACACGCACACACATACGTACACACACACACACACACACACATACACATGCATGAGCACACACACACGCACTCTTAGGGATGGAATTCACATACCCAGCAATACAAATAATTATTTTGACTAAATAGGGTCAAATGGTTCTTCAGCGTGCCCGCAGCAGTCTGTATACCCACCAGCAGTGCATGAGATTCCCACATCCCCATCAAGATGGCATTATCCCATTTTCTAATTTTTGCCTGATAGGACTGTCATTTCTATCTGCAAAATAGCCAAGGAGTGCATCACTTCTCTCTGTCCCCATTGCTATCACTCTCACTCAAGCCCCTGTCATCTCTCACATTTTCAACTACACCAGCCGGCTCCCTTCTCCTGATTCTCTCGCTCCACCTGCATCTCCTGGGAGGGGCACCAGAGTGATCTTTCTACAAGTGGAGATCTGAGCACGTCACTTTCCTGCTTGGAACCTTGTGGTGGCTTTCCCCTTGCTGTTTGGATAGTCCCGATTCCTAATTCCTGCCTATGGCTCACATAGCCAATGCCCTGGTTCCTCCTATCTCTGGCCCTGCAGCTCCCACACCCCCTTTTTGCAACAGGCTCACCCCTTGGTGCTGTTTTAATTCCTTGGACTTGCCCCACCATCTCCCCCAAGGCTTTGCACACATTCTCCTCTGCCTAAAATGCCTTCCTCTTTGCCTGGCGAATTTTTACTCATCTTTCAAGTGTCAACTAAAATATCACCTCCTTCAGGAAACCTCCCCCAATACTTCCCTTCAATAAAACTAGTTTTTATGACAACTACTAATATACTGACATTATATATAACTGTCTAGGTTTGAATCCCCATTTTGCCATTTATAGCTGTATTACCATGAAAGATATCGTACATTCTCTGCACCTCATTTCCTCAACTGCCTCCAACTTGTATCTGTCCCCTGATGAGAATGGTAACAGTAACCAATCTCAGATCACATGAGCTCAGCCATGAAGGTTCTTAGAACAGTGACTAGCACTGAGTACATGCCGTCTAGGGCGACCAGGAGGATATCCATTACTCTCCAGGTGCATGTTCTCTGCCAGACAGTAAGCTGCTTGAGGGCAGGGATCCAGTCTTCTCATCGAGCTGGACACCAATGCCCAACATGGAGTTTGGCACTCACTAAGTAAAGGTGAAACGTGTTTGCAAACATGCCGAGGCCTCCGGTCAGCCCGGGCAGCCTGCCTGCTAGGCCAGTGCACTCTCTCACCTCCCTCCCCTTCCCCTCAGGCTATGTCTGCAAGTGTCTCCCACAGTTTTCCGGGAAGCACTGTGAACAAAGGGGGGAGAACTGCACTTGGACACCCTGCCTGGAAGGAGGAACTTGCATCTCCTCCCCCGAAGGAGCTGCCTGTAACTGCCCTCACCCATACACGGGAGACAGGTGAGCACGGGGAGTCGGCCTGCCATTGGCTCCGCCCTCTCAGTTTGGTACCATGAGTGAATGACCTCTGCACTCTGACCTCTAGAGAGGCCAACGGGAGGCAAGTGGCTGAGCACTCTAGGACCTGGCTTCTTGCTCTAACCACCTGGAACATTCTGGGAGAGAGAGGTGCTTGTTAACAAGATAGATTTCCCAAGCCCTGTTGTGAACCTACTGAATCACACTCACCAGGCTGGGGCCCAGGAAATCTGCACCTCTCACCAGCTCCTCAGACAGTTCTGATCTTTGCTGAAGTCTGAAAATACCTCAAGTTCTCATTCTTTTGCTCTGGATGATGATTTCCCAGAAAGCAACCTGGGGAAAATGACCACTCAGTAGAGGCACTGCTGTGGTCTCGAACCCCACTGCAAGCCATCTGTGCGTCATATTATGCTGGCCGGGGGAAGTGGTGGGGGTGCGTTAGAAGGAAGGCGAATCATCTCTTTAATCCTAGAGTTTAAGAGGCTTTGACAATTATCTGGTTTTATGGCTCCCTAAGTCATGAGCCTTTAGAAAATCATTAAGGAGACTGGTGAAAAAACATAGACTGCTGAACCAACTAAATTGGAATCTCCAAGGAATGAGGCCTGGAATTTTATAAATAAATAAATAAATGTATATAAATTACAAACTCGCAAGGGAGCCCCTTGCTGCCAGCATGTGCATAAGAGAGCCATTGATATAATCCGCCCACTCATTTTACAGATGGGGAAACTGAGGCCCAGTGAAGTAAAGGGCTTACCCAAGATTCCCCCGTGTGTCTGTGACCCAAGTCCTTGCTCTTGGTAACTGGCATTTCCGTCCCCACCTCACTTATTGCTTTGCAGTGCGCAATGCTCTCCATGGTAGATGCATGGAGAGGACACTTCCTAGCTGAAAGTGGTATTCACATTTTAAAAGAGGAACTTGGGGAAAACAACGTTAAACCCAAAAGGACAAACGGTTGGTGGTGAAACTTCAGGCACTGAAAGACGTTTTGGACTCAAGTGGGATGGAGTGGGCCTTTCCCAACATCTTTTCACAAGCGGATAAAGCTGGCCATAGAAGTCTCCCAAGAGCCTTACGCCATGAAACGCTAAGTGTAAGGTGACCTGGGAGGTCACATGGTTCCAGGTGCTCTCTCTGAAGGTCTGTGCAGGGTCATGCTGGGTTCCTGTGACCTGCTGGTGATGCCCGGTCAGCACTGCTGGGCAACTGCTGGCTTGTGGCTAGGACCCTGACATCACTGCTAGAGGATAGCTGGGCATGCCAGCTGCCTCTGTCACCATACATGGTTGGAAATCTGATCTCATTGGTGGAGAATATATCCAATGAGTAGATCTCATGGGTGAAAATCATGAACATGCTCAGAGCCTAGATCCGAATGTCACGAATGAAGGTGTATCTGAGTCCCACACCTTACTGGTAGAGCATGGAAAGTTCTGAAGTTGATATGTTTGATAACAATAATAATATTTTTGGGGGGTGAAAATTGGGGAGGGCAGGCTTGAGTGCAGATGTCTCCGTCCCATAGATCTTTGTAAGAGGGGGCATGAAAAGAGCAATCTCGTGACTTGGCCCCCTGCCTACTTCTCTCTCTGCAGGTGTGAAATGGAAGCAAGGGGCTGCTCAGAGGGACATTGCCTCATCACCCCTGAGATCAAAAGGGGGGACTGGGGGCAGCAGGAGATTCTGATCATCATGGTGGTCCTACTGCTCGCCCTTGTCAGCACTGTAGGTCTTCTCTTCTACTGCCGCCGTTGCAAGCCTCACAAGCCTGTGGCCATGGAAGACCCAGACCTCCTGGCCAGGAGTGTTGGGGTTGACACCCAAGCTACACCTGCCATTGAGCTCAACCCTCTGAGCACCAGCTCCTGCAACAATGTGAACCAACTGGAGCCCAGCAAGACCTCAGTTCCAAATGAACTCGTCACCTTTGGACCCAGCTCGAAGCAGCAGCCAGTAGTCTGCAGTGTGCCTCCCCGACTCCCACCGGCTGCAATCCCTTCCCACTCTGACAATGAGCCCATTCTGAAGAGGACCTGGTCAGGCGAGGAGATGGGTCAGTATAGCCAGAGACCCTTAGCCTTGGGGACTGATGGAAGGGGGTGGTGAATTTAAACTCTTCACTATCTGAGAAGTAACGGATTTCGGCCACCATTCAGCCCCATGCCTTGGTATGGCATATGGAGGGATGTGTTCAAGGTCACAGTGTAGGCATGGACTAGAACAGATGTCAGGCCTCTGGACTTGGAGTCTGGGGCTCATTCTGCTGCACATGACCCACTGCCCCAAATCTAAGGCACTCCATAGGCTTGATGGGCATATGTATATCTACATACCCTAGACAGGGGTGCATAGGATCCTTGTGGTGAAAAGGGGTCTACTGCACTTTGGTGCTCTCCTGGGAAGAAAAGCCCTAGTCCACGCTTCTGGTCACCCAATCTGGAGGTGTAGCAACCTTGGGTCAGATGTGGCTGGCTGAGAGGAGGGACCTTCGCCTCCTCTCATTTTTGGCTCAAAAGGAGGTGACTGTGTAAGAACTTTTTAAGTTTTCTGTCTTATTCACCAATAGTTAAAGCAGGTATTTTCATTAATCTTTTGCCAATAGGGTAGTTAGGGCCCATAAAGACACAGTGACTTGTTCTAACTCACCCAACTAACTACCCAGTAGCAGGGACACAGCTGGGAACAAGGATGCATGGTCTCCAATCTTCCAAGACACATCTCATTTAATCACGTCTGTGATATACGTCATCACACCTACTCCAAACTGCATGTCTGTTTCCTTCAATTAATGAGATGAAATCCACCAGGAAGACCTGGGGTGGCGATGCTGTCTCCAGCACTGGGGCTGGGATGCATGGCACCATCCATGTTCTTCCTTTGTTCATGGACCCTTCAATCAATGACACAGATTTGCTAGATAGGCTAGCTTTGGGTTAAAACTCTGGCCTTAAACTTAGCCCCACTGGATTCTAGATATCAACCTAAGCTGCCAGGCATACCATGCATAGAGGGCCTCAGGCCCACCCTCTTTTTGGGCTGCCTCCACCACATGCGAAGTTATAGATAGCAGCTGTCAGACCAGCAGGAACCTCTCTCAGGGAAAGTCAAAACTCACCCTTTCCTGCTGTTCTCTTTCAGTGTACCCAGGGAGAGCCACGGTGTGGCCCCCTACTTACTCCAGGAAGGAACGCTGGGAATACCCCCACTCTGAAGTGGCCCCGGGCCCTCTGCCACCTTCACCTCGCTGCCACCAGACCCCATCTACGATGCCAGAACCCACTGTCCTCTATGAGGGTTTCCCCTTCCCACTGGAGCTGGAGAACAAGAGGGCACCCCTCCCACCCCGTTATAGCAATCAGAACCTGGAAGATCTGATGCCCCCACGGCCACCCAGTCCCCGGGAGCGCCTGCTGGCCCCCTGTCTCAATGAGTACACAGCCATCAGCTACTACCACTCGCAGTTCCAGCAGGGAGGGGGAGGGCCTGGCCTCGCAGAGGGGGGCTACAAGGGGGTGAGTATGCGCCTCAGCCGGGCTGGGCCCTCTTATGCCGACTGCACAGTGGGGGGTGGGCTTCCCACAGGCCAGGGCCAGCCCCAGGCACCTCCCAACTATGAGGGCTCTGACATGGTGGAGAGTGATTATGGGAGCTGTGAGGAGGTCATGTTCTAGCTGTCCTCAGAGGAAGGCAGGAGGGAGGCCAAGGACTTGGCACCTTCCTCCTGTCAGGTAGGGAGTGAGTAGTGCACGGCTGGGAAAATGGGAGGGAAGCCCCCATAGCCAGCCCAGGCTGCCATACCTTGAAATGTGCTCTTCCAGACCCCCAGCTAGTCCCTGAGGATAGAGGGAAGCTGAGGGTAGAGCTCCAGAAACAGCACTAGGGCCCCCAGCAGAAAGGGGAGGCACAGAGCAGTCAACCCTGGAAAACCAGGAAAAACTGACTCCTGAAATGGGCAAGAGGCGGTCTGTCTCATTGGTCTGTCCTCTCTCATCCCCAGGGAGGCAGGGCCTGAACACTAGGTCAGCTTTGTCGGGGCGCACTCTTCCATCTGCCCACAGGTCTGTTCTGGAGGCAGAGGCAGGTTCATGCCTCACAGGCTACTACACCCGCTACCGAGCTGCGGTCCCGGGGTCGCTGACCCTGGAGGGCCACAGAGTGTCCGAGGGGCTGAGAAGTGAGCAGCAGGCGAGCAGTTACCAAAAGTCACCTATGCCCCCTGCCTCATTCATACACCACTGCAGCATCTGCTCTGTGTCAGTCACCGTGCTAGGCACGGGGGATAAGATGATGAATGAAGGTGACACGTGAACCCGAGGAGCATTACTTAGCCTCAGTCTTCTTGAGGTCACACTCCTCTAATCCAGATTCCAAGACACTTGCTCTGCCTCTTTAAGTCACAAGACTTTACCAGCTAGGGCAGGCCAGCATTTTCTTTGTTAAAGAATTCAGACCTCATGGAACTCTGGGTTCTTTATCCCAAGTTTCTCAAGCACTTTGGGCCAAAGCCAAGAAGGATATAATTCTTCGTTTTAAAATTCTTAGGCACTTTCCAACCTTGCTGTCTGGATGAGTTGCCCCCAAGGGATTTTTCTTCCCTGGACGCAAGGAAGCAGAACGTCCATGCAGGGCAGGATGGAGGCAGGGAGCCAGACAGCAAGTGTCCAGACAGACACCTTGCCCTTGCCCGTCCATCTCAGATGCCTGCCAATCTAAGTGTTACCTGCAGTGACCCAACCCTATGCATGGAGGGTCAGTGTGGGCACGTGTCTACACATGTGGGCACCTGTGAATAGTACGTGTGTGCACATGTGTAGAGTGTATGTAGCCAGGAGTGACAGGGACCAGAGAATTCTGGTGACCGTGCCACTCCCTCCCCTGCCATTTCCTTTCTCTGGTCCATTGCCTTTTCATGTGTTGTTTCTGGAGACGAAAGTCAAAAGGAAGAAGAGACTGTCACCCACAGGGTGGCTGCTTACAGGAGAGGGCCGCTGTGTGGGTGAGAGCGTGTTTGTGGGAGTGGTTCGCGGCTGTGCGTATGACTGATGTGAATGATGAGTGCATAGTTTCACTGATCTTTTTTTTTTTTTTTTAACAATAAAGCATCTTTTTTTTACTGTTATTTTCTGTGTCACTTACCCTGTTAGTGGTTGGGTCAGGGGAAGGCCACAAGGGTCTACAAGCCATTCCAAACTGAGGTTCACAGGATTTGGGGGCTGGGAGGGACCCTAGAAGTCATCAAACACCATGATTCCAAAATCCCGCAAAACAGCTAAAATACAAATAAATGCCTGTGTCCTACCTCAGACATACAAAATCAGAACCTCTGGAACTGGGGCCTGGGACACTATTTGGAAAAAACGCCTCCAACTCTGATACTACTGTCCACGGTGAGTGGACAAGTCGGTAACCAGCAGGTCAGTGAAAGGCCCAGGATAAGACTTCAGAACTACTTATCCTACACAACCCTGGTCAGGGAGAGGGACTTACTATCGTAGGTCTGAGTCAGTGCATGGCTGCTCAGGTCGGAACATCACCAGACAATGTGGACTATGCAGGCCTTGCAGGTAACACTGAGACTGGAATGCCGCTCATGACTTGGCCTCTCATTTTCCAGTAAAACGAACATAGTAGATAACAGCTACCTCATATTACGGAGGAACAGCGTAAAAAGCTTATAGCAGCATAAACAATAAATGGTGATTATTATGCTAGGAAATAATGCCAGGTAACATACAAGTAGAATTAATTTATCAGAACTGTGCAGGAAATCACAATTTAGTCCAGTGTTGCCCAAATTTCTGTTGTGGTGCTTACCGCTTTTACGATTTTTGCCCTGATAGAACACCACCTATACTATTATTTACTTAACATTTTTCTTTTAGTGTATTTAGATTTTTGAAAGATGTATTTTACTTACCTTAAGATGGTCATATGCATAAACTAAAGGATATGAAAGTTACTAGCACACATGAAAACACACAACCATTCAGATTTTTTAAATGACTGTCCAGGGACCCCCTAAATCATCTTCGAGAAACACTGACTTAGTCCATTTTCATTCCCCATGTCCCTCACCTAGATACCCAAAGAGCAGGAGGGGATTGTGCAAGGTCCCACAGCTAGAACTTCACAGAGATGAGACCCACACTCAGGCTCAACACCCAGCATGGGATCTGCCTACACCACCACTTGCCTCTCTCCATCTACCCAGCCCATCTCTCCACCTACCAGCCCCTCCTTCCTTTTGTCTTCAGGGGCCCTCACCTGCACAGATGGACCACCAGAAGGCTCTGTGGGATCAATACCTAGCCTACTGAGCTGCGGAAAACCCAAAGATCTTCAGGGCCACCCTCCCACATCAAGCCCCTGGACCTCCAAACTTCTGAGTCTGACACAGCATAACTGGCAGAGAAAGGCAGGGACCCAGGTCTCCTGACTTCCAAGATGGGCGTTTTTACATTTCACCATAATCATCCTCACTACTACCTCTCACTTAATACATGTCAGGCACTGTGCAAGCACTTGGCATGTCTTGTCTTATTTAATCCTCACAAAAATCCCATGAGGCAAGTACTATCATCTCCATATTACAGATGAGGGTACACCAGCGTATTCCTGTAATCCTGGTTCTAGTTCTGAGGCTGGCTCTTAAGAGAGGCACAGCAACCTTGAGCATTGCTAAAGGCAGGCAGCCAGGGAGGGGGCAGGAGGCAGGACTTACAACCATGTCCTGTATGGAAGGACAGCTGGAATTCACCAGGACAAACAGCAAAGGAATCGTGAGACTGCTCCTTCTGGTGGCGATGGAGCAAGGGTAGACCAGCACAACTGTGCCATCTCATGGGGGGTTTCAAGGCCTTACAGAGAAGGCAAATGTATCTACCAGAAACAGAAACAGTCCCCGAGGCAGACACACGAGATCTTGGGAGGAGGACCAACACCATGGCTACCACCTTGAAAAATGAGTACCTGGGGAGGAAGAAGGGCGGAACCAAAGTCCTTGTGTGGAAAACCACTCTCTTTTGGGTGAATATTATGGAGCTTCTAAAAGGTATGGGGGCAAGGGGGGGGGATTCAGTCTATAAAATGTTCAGATATGGTGTGACTTGCCAAGGGCCCACAACTAATTCAATATAGAACAGCCAACCCATCTTCCTCGCCACATGTTGAACTAGTGAATGCCAACCAGTGAGGGCACCACCTGCTGAACAATGGCCCACAATGCAGTGTTTAAAGACAGACTTTGGAAGTCCTCAGATGACCCTCCCAGCTCCATCTTGAACAGAGGCACTGGCTGTCTCACCGAATGAAGAACAGAAACTTTCTCAGGGACCAGGTTGGGAAAAGACAAGCTTTAGAATTTTCTCAATTCCTCAACAAATCTACAGGGTCCCACCAAGGAAAGTGCTCAGTTAGACCGGTACAAAGCTCAAAATAAGCGTAGTGATGTCAACTCCTTACAGGCCAGGGCACCACTCCTTACTGAAGAAAACTATGTTGATTTAGTAACCAACCAATTCCAGATACATGATTAGCCCCATGGACAGACAGTGGGAGACAAGCCTGATCTGATCAATGCCTTAAGCAGCTCATGATATTGGGGAAGGGGTCAAGTGGTCACATCTCCCTAGCATAAGAAAGTATGAGGTTAACCAGAGAAGAGACATTACCTCATTGCAGGGGAGGGAGCCATAAATTCTGACTGACACAGCCAGGGAAGGTTGCAAAAACCAAAAGTCATTTGACCTGGGTCTTAAAGTTGAACTTCAGATTTAGCACAGAGATAAGGTCCAGCTAGGCTAAAAGAACAGCTTAACATGAAGGCCTAAATGTTTTGCATATTTAGGCAATGGTGAGTATTTCTGTAGGTTGGGTTGGAATATGAGAGGACTTAGGTGCCCTCCCATATTAGGGCCTGAAAATGTACTGTGTCCACTGAGGGATGCGAGAGGAGGAGTGACAGAATCAGGAGCAGGAAAGCAGATCTCATCAGGATTGGAGTCAGACAAACCTGGCTCCGTCACTTAGAACATGTGCCATTTTGGCCAAGTTATTTAACTTTTTATGTCTCAGTTTGCAAAGTGGTAATATTACTGGTACCTTCCCTCACTGGATGTGAGTACTAAAGTAGAGAATACAGGTAAAGTGCTTAACATAGTTGGCATAGTAAGTGCTCAAAAGATGTTAGTTATTTTACCATTACTATTTAAAAGGCAGATCTTTTTGTAGTATCCATGACTACATACTTACTTTTGTTCCATGGCCAAGATAAAAAGACATCCCCTCAGCTAAGGGTAGGCAGGGGCTAAATGTGTTAAGGCAGTGGTTCTCACTCCCCAGTCTCAGTCCTACCCACCCACCCCCACACACACACAAAGGGACCTTTGGTAGTATCTGGAGACAGTTTTGATTGTTGCAACTGGCATGGTGTGTAACTGGCATATAGTGGGTAGAGGCCAGGGATGCTGTTAAACATCCCCCAAAACAAAGAATTATGTAACCCAAAATGTCCATAATACCGTGAGGTCAGAAACTGTCCTAAGGAAACAAATGCAACCGTTTATGTAGCACTACAGCAGCTGGGAACCCCACCTGAGGCAAACAAACAAACAAACAAACAAAAAAACCACTTATGCCAAGAATAGCAGTTATGGCAGATGGTTTTGCTTGTTTATACAAAGGTACCATCCTGGACTCTTTATTTATCAGAGTAAATATCAGGGTGAGTAAAAACAAGACAATCCAACAATATATAAATATAATAATACACCATGACCAAGCAGGTTTTATTTCAAGTAAGCTTAGGCTGCTACAATATCCCAAAATCAATCAATGTAATCCTCCATATCAACAGGTGAAGAAAGAAAAACGGTATGCTCTTATTAATTGACACAGAAAAAGCATCTGACAAAATTCAACACCTATTCATGGTTTTTTAAAAAAATCTCTTCAGTACAGGTTTAGAGAGGGAACTTCAATAAAAACCCTACAGCTTACATCATACTTAAAGGTAAAAGGCTGAATGCTTTCCCTGTAAGATCAGGACAAGGCTAGAATTTCACTGTAACCACCCTTCTTTTAACATAGTACTAAAAGTTCTAGACATCGCAATAATACAAAAAAAAGTATATAGATTGGAAAAGAAATATGACTATTTCTATTTGCAGACATGACTGTTTACACAGAAAATCCCAAAAAATCTAATTGAAAATTCACAGAACTATTATTAAGTGAGTGCAGAAGGGTCATAAGATACAACATTAACTCTTAAAAATCAATTTCTATATACTACCAATGAACATGTGGAAACTGAAATTAAAAACACATTGCCATTAACAATTGCTCCCCAGAAAATTAAATACTTAGGTATAACTCTAACAAAACATTTATAAGATCTAATAAGTGCCTAAAATAAAAGATAGTGACAATACCAAATGCTGATGAGGATGCAGAGAAACCCACCTTTCACACATTGTTGGTGGAAATGTAAAATGGTACAGCCACTCTAAAAAATGATTTGGAAGTTCCTTCTAAAATTAAGAATGGGCTTACCATACAACTCCAAAATCACACCTTTGGGTATATACTCTAGATAAATAAAAACTTATTTTCACAGAGAAACTTGGACATGAATATTCACTGCAGCTTTATTTGTAATAGCTAGCCCTGGAAACTACACCCATTTCTTTCAACGGTGACTGGTTAAACAAACTGCAGTACATTCACAGCATGGAATACGATTCAACAATGAAAAGAAACAACTGATACAGGCAACCACTTGGATGATCCTCAAGAAAATTACATCAAGTGAAAGAAGTCAACCAAAAGGATACACACAGCATAATTCAATTTGCATATATAACATTCGTGAAATAACAGACATGAAGAACAGACTTGTGATTGGCAGGATTTAGGGATGTGCGAGAGTGCAGGGGTGTATAAGGTGTAGTATGAAGGAGTCTTGAGATAATGGTACAGTTAAGCATGTCATTTGTGGTGGAGGTAGCTACTGCTTCAAGCTACATACATATGTACATGCACACACACAAATGAGTGCCTATGTGACTGGAGAAATTTGAATGAACTCTGGATTGTGCCAATATCAATTTCCGGGTTTTGATAATGTACTTTATTTTTGCAAAATGTCAACATTGGGGAAGACTTGGAGAAAAATGCACTGGATTTCCTTATACATTTCTTTGCATCTTCCTGTGATTCTATAATTACTTTAAAATAAAAAGCTTTAAAAATTTTTAAAGATTAAATTTTAAAAGAAGAAAAGTATTTGAACAGATACTTTACTAAAGAAGATAGACCAATGGCAAATAAGCCCAGGAAAAGAAGGAGAATGTCATTAGCCAGTAGAATGTCATTTGGCAAATGCAAATTAAAACCACAATGAGGTATCACTACACATCCATTAAGATCATATCAAAAAGACCATTAATAGTGAGAATATGGAGAAACTTCTATAAATTGTTTGTAGGAATCCAAAATAGCACAGCCACACTGGAAAACAATTTTCCAATTTTTTATAAAGTTAGTATACATGCATACTTGCCATACAACCCCACAATACCAGGTATTTACCCAAGAGAAATAAAAATATGTGTTTACACAAAGATCTGTACATGAATATGCATGACAACTTTACTCATAGTAGCCAAAAGCTAGAAGCAAACCCAAATATCAATCAACTGCTAAATAAAAATAAGGTATGGTTCATCCATAAATTGGAATATTGTTCAGAAATAAGAAGAAACAAGCTACTGATACAGGTAACAACACAGATGAATTTAAAAAGCATTATGCTAAGTGAAAGAAGCCAGAGAAAAAGGACTACATACTTAATGGATCCACTTATATGACATTCTAGAAAAGACAAAACTAGACAGAAAAATCAGATCAGCTGTTGCCAAGGGCCAAGTGGTGTGGAGATGAAATTGATCACAAAGGGCACTAGGGTACTTTTGGGGTAAACATCCTGTATTTTGATTGAAGTGGTGGTCAAATGACTGTATCATTTCTCAAAACTCATCAAACTGTACACTTAAAAACAGGTAAATTCTAATACATGAGATACCCTAATATTTTCAAAAATAAGGTGGTGGAAGACCAATGGCTAAGGGTCTAGAGGGAGCACACTGATTATAGACACCCTGTTTCTTAGCACCCATCTGCACTGGATGAGTCTAAGGAAGCCAGCCTACCTAGCAAAAATCCCCAGGTGGAAAGTCCAAATCCAATCCACTGTCACTCAAGTTCATGCCTCCAGAAGTGCACTGGGCATACCTTGAGGGTCCTGGTTACGCAGAAGGAGCGGCTGCAGCCATTAAGTACGGACATGAGCAGGAATAAAAAAAAATTTTTTTTAAAGTAAAACTGATTCTGAGTCTTGGTTTTCTTTAATTCAGCTAATATTTCTGAAACTATTCCATAAGCCCTTCATGAGGGGCACTTGATAACATTCTCTCTAATCCTTACAACAATCCCTAAAGGTGACCTCCCTCCTGAGGCTGTAACAGGGAAGGCAGCCAGTGCCTTGGGAAGCGCTGGGGTTCTGCCACTTACTGGTTGGTAACTTGGAAAAATCACTGAATCCCTCTGACCCACCCAGCACTTGCCAGTTCCAGTAATAATATTGATAACTGAACATACTCCCTACCTTCCTCTCTTAGTAAAGTGTTATACTTTAATATTCTTCCTTCAGTGTTCTGCTTTAAACAAGTATAATTCAGGAGCCAGCAAAAATGAGTTTTCAAATCACCTAAGGGTCAGTTAGATGGTCTTGTTTTTCTTCTTCAACGTGGCAAAAAAGGGAAGAGAAGTCATCTCTTCTGCTGTCCTGAAATCAATCCCCTCACTTCAAGACAGTTGGGTATTACCTCTCGTATCAGTCAGGGTTCTTCAGAGAAACAGAACCAGTAAGATGCAGCGAGCCATACATACATACATACATACATACATGTATACATACAACATAGAGAGAGACAGACAGACAGAGAGACACAGAGAGAGATTTCAAGGAATTGGCTTATGTGATTGTGAGGGCTGGCAAGTTCAAAATTCATGGGGCAGACTGGCAGGCTGGAAACTCTTGGGCAGGAGCTGATGCTGCAGTCTTAAGGCAAAATCTTCTTCCTCAAGGAAACCTCGGTTTTGCTCTTAAGGTCCCTCAACTGATTGGATGGGGCCAACCCACATTTTGAGGATAATTTGTTTAAAGGCAACTGATTGTAGATTTTAACCACATCTACAAAACACCTTTACAGCAGTATCTAGATTAGTATTTGATGGAATTCTAGGTTATTCGATACTATTGCCTAGCCATGATGACACATAAAACTAACCACCACCCCCTGTCATGTGTGGTTACCTGATAACACACAGAGAGGGTTGAGAATTCCTACTCACATTTTCAAGAGAAACAGGAGAGCTAGGAGGGGCAAGACTGTCTAACAGAAAAATTACTACCTGGCCCCCTTCCTGGGATCTCTCAATTCCATGTTTCTATCATTCACACTACTCCCTCAGATGAACTCTGTGACATAAACTAGAAAACATACTGACTTAAGGGCAAGTAAATGGATCTGAGTGAGGTTAAAAAAAAAAAGAAACAAACAAACAAACAAAAGACACAGACCACAACCTTCAAAAATAAAAAATAAAATTCATTTATTGAAAAGGAAAAGTTTAACACATGATCTGTGTGCAGAACCCAGAACAAGGTCTTCTGTGAGCTCCGGCACACTCCACATCTCTACACACACCATGTGGGAATACACATTCATATAGGCACACAACGGACACAGTACCGTCTTGTTTTCAAGACCTGCTGGATGGCAGCTTTTCATATTCCTCTTATTCACACATCCACTGACACATTTAAAATAGTCCCATAATTTTATCCTCCACTAAAAAGAATGGCTTCCCCAGCATCACCTTGATTTCAGCAAAAGATGGCTTATGACAGGCACCCCCCCATCCTCCCCACCCCACCCCCCAACTCTGGTAACCTCATATCAGCACCATTTCTGTCCCCTGGCCAGGGAATGACGCAGTGATACAAAAGACAGGGAGGAAATGCAACAGGCTGATGCTGTCAGAGCAAACAGCCTTGCAATCAGCAGGACTAAGAGCCTAAAAGTATCGACCATGATTTCAGAGACAAACCACACTGTCTCCTTTTGCCCTAATAGTCTTGGAGATTTTCCAAATTGCTTTGGAAAATTTAATTCTAAGGCAGACTTGGAGCCGACTACCTAATCAGCAAGTCGTGCCACTCGGACTTTGTGTCTCCACCGAGAGGAAGAAGCTTCACGTTCTGACCGGCGCCGATGCTGGGTCCCACCTTAGCATCTGATCAGCTACGAAATAAAACCCACTCATACAGACCTCCATGCTGGGAGTAGTGAGTAGAGAGAGCTGTAAACAGACATAAATTGAGATTTTGCACTTCCAAAACATGAGGGAAACATGTAGTGTTAAACAGAGATGGTATTCTATAATTTCAAAAGGGAAAAATGAGAGGAGAAAAAAGTAAGAGGAGAACAGGGAGGTGGGGGTTTTCCTAACATACCTGTTTGTGAACATCACTTTAAGACAACTGCTAAAATTGCAAATTTTACCTTGCATGAGAGTAGAGAGTGAGTAGTAAGCATCAGCCAATGAATTTGGCTGGAGAGGTGAGTGACAGAGCGGGAGGGTACATGCTAAGACCTGTCATACACACATCTATCAGGCCAGGGTTTGTGCAGATGAAGGGCTCCTAGCAGGTGGACAGCAGCATAATATAAATAATGCCTCTTGTGAATGGTGACAACTTCTATGCAAATTGAATAGAAGATGCCAGGTAATGCTCTTCCCAACAAGCACCTGCATTTATGGGGAGGTACACTGCCAAAAGGAACCGGCTCCCAGCAGCAGAGTTTGCAGGAGAGCAGCTACTTCTGAACTAACAGAATTGGGAGACCGGAGGAGGGACATAGATCCTAACAGTATTGAGCCAGAAAACCCAAGGTTTGCCTTTGGTTTGGTGGATGTAGCCTCATACTCGGGAAAGTCTTTGTCTTCTTGCTCCTGATCAGACGCCTACTGATGCTGGGGCTTTCTCCCCAGGGACTAGAGCAGTGCACAGAAAGAGGCTGGCCAGCTGTTCCTGATGTGTGATGGGAAGAAACCAGGGAGGGCTCCCTGACTGTACAAGGCCCATGGACAGCAGAAAAAGAAGCTTCCCTGAGTTAACTCAGAAGGCTGCTTCCAAAACAGGAGGAAGGGCTTCCTCCCACTACCACCTTCTGGCTAACCCTTTATTCAACATGCAATTGCAGTGCAACTGCACAAGCAAGAAGGTCCACTGACTGGGTGGCCTTGCCTGGGCCTCCTGAAGCAGCCATTGAATCAGGCCATCCAAGTATAGGAGCATAGGAAAGAGATTAACCAAGGTGAAGCACATGTCAAATTAATTGCCAAAAATCCCAAAGCTAGAGCCGTCTCTCCTACACATAACATTCTCTGGGCCAGGGATCCTGAAGTGATAGCCTGTATTTTGCTAAGACCTGGGGCCAGAGGATCTCAGCACTGTGCTGCCCAGCCCTCAGGTCCCAGCATCATACCCCCAGTGTCATTGCCCACCCAGACAGCACTGCTTCTAGTACTCCCTGCGTTCACAGAAGCCCCCACCACAGAAGCTGCGGGCAGAACGTGTCTGACCCCCTTCTCCTGGTGTGCACTGCCTCCTCAAGCACAGTTCTCAGGACCACTGTGGAAAGGCTGCTGGCACCCCGGCTTCCAAACAGGAGATGACAGTTCCCAAACCTACTCTGGTAACTTCCAAGCCTGAGGCTTCAGAGGGCAGGACTGATGCCACTTCCAGCCAGAATCTTGGTCATACAAGCGCCTGTTAGCAACCATCGAAGAGCAGAAAGGGTGGGTGAATGAAGTTAGTCTCCTAAAGGAGACCACGTCACCCCTGATCACATCTTTCCAAATTAATGAATTGTTAGGAGTCACTAAAATGAGGGAGTTTGGCTTCGGAGGAGAAAAGGAAGAAAACGCTGGGGCCGATGAGGTGGGTCAGAGCCCTTAGGACTCTGGTGAAACACAAAGCAAAGCCCCTGACAAAGTCGTGCTGCCCTTCCAACTCTCAAGTGAGCCATAGGCCGAGGTAAACAAGAGCCTAGTGACAGGGGTGGGGGACAGTGGGGCCTACTACATGTGCATGCGCACACACACGCACACACACGCACGCATGCACACACGCGTGCACACACACACACACACATGCACGTGCACACGCGCACATGAATGCACACACACGCACATGCGCGCGTGCGCACACACGCGCGCACACACGCACACACACGCACACACACACACGCGCGCACAGTTCAAGAGATGGAGACCTAGTGAATGCCCTTCTAAAACAGTTTTCACAGCGAGAGGGAAGGAGGAGCCAAAAGCAAGGCCATGTATGTTCCTCTGCCTTCTCTTCAGTTTGTTCCCAAATCTGAAGGCTGACCTTGAGGTTAGCCATCCCTGAAGCTATGTCTAATACTCAGGGAGGCATGGGGGTGGGGAGTGGGGCAGCGGTCACGATTAGTGTTTCAAACACAGGGGACTGAAGTCCCCACCAAGTGGTTCCTTTAGAGTCCTGGAGGTCATGAAGGCAGCCAGACAGGGCACTGTTTCTGCCCTATCTCCTGCTGATGGTAAACAACCAAGCACCATACTTAGTGTCAGACCAGCTGCTATAAACTCTCTGAACTTAATTTCCCACTCTGTGCACAATGACCTCACACCGTCTTGTCCATGGCAACAATGTGGGTGTCATCCTGGCATGACAGCCACTGAATGTCGCCATGCAGTTTGCATGTCGGGGGCTGAAGCTGAAAAACAGGCTTCTGCACACAAGGCAACCATTTCATAAGCCTCAATGGGCAGAAGCGCACCCCGCTCAGCCATCCGTGCCCCAGTCTAGTGCACTGGCAAACAGTTCCTGAGTACTCCCTGTCTTCTCAATACGAAACCAGGCTGGTCGATGGGAGGCAAAGTCCATTCCTCCCTACAGAGGTACACACTTAGATGACCCTGATGATTCAAACCTGATCCTCCCCGGGAGGGCTGAGAACCTAAGCAGACATTGTCTGGAGAAAGCTTCTTTTCAGCAGAAGAAGCTAAACACAAGTTTACTGAGGAAGGAACAATTCACAACACTCCCAAATCTAGAGACAAGTCTAAGAACAAAAGCTAACTTTAAATAAAATATAAATATCTTCAATTGAGGCAACACTTGATATCTTTCAGGAGCTAAAGCAACTAAGAACATACTATTCTGATCCACACAAAAAACTGGGAGAGGAGAAGGTGTTGCCGAGGGTGACAGCAAGCCAGAGAGAGCAAAGATTAAAAACTCCAGCTTTAGAGGCTAGTTTTAAACTTCTAGGTAGATCTAGACACCTGCTGGAGACTTAAATAGGTAGAATACTGAGGTAAAATATTTGGGAGTGATATGAGCAAGAGGTAGGCCTGGCTTTATAAAGAGGGGGAGTCCCCACTTATTTAATCTAGGCCTGGGCCAAGAAAGGAGAGAACATGATGCGGGAAACACTAACATTTTAAAATAAAGTGGGCTGTGTAATAGGCATTATTTGGGGGAAGTGCGTCAGAAGTAGGGAGGCAGGTAATGAAGGAAACACAATGAGGGAAGAGAGTTGAAAAGTTCTGAGTTAAAGTAAGTATAAATGAACAATGATGGCACTGCCACTAAAAGTACCTCCTGGATCTGGTACCCATTCTCCTCCCTGCCCTCAGTCCTACCTGGCCCAGGGTACCTAGATGCCAGGTAGAGGGGTTCCTTGAGAGCAACTCTGCTTTACCCCAGAGCCTGGAATCTCCCTGAGGCTCTGGGGAAAAGCAAAGGAACACACAGGGGTGGGGTGGGTGAGTGCAGGACTGCACCCAGACAACTATACAAAGGCACTGGTGGAATTGATGAGAACAGGAGCAATGTTTGGCTGGATCAGCTCATAGAGAGCCTCATACGTCCCCACCACAAAGCCCACGAAGCCCAGGATGCTGATCAGGGCGTCCTTGGTGATGATGAGGGGGTTCATGCCCTCTGAGTAGTAGGTGGTGATCTCCAGGAGGGGCGGGATGATGAGGGCCAGGGCACTGCTGCTCACGGAGCCCACTAGGGAGATGACCAGGTCCAGGCGGGGGATGAGGATGGCCAGGACGCCTGCGGGAGAAAGGACATGGATGTTCAGACTGCCCAGAGCTGGAAGGGACCTCTTCATTGTTCTGCAAAGTTAGCAAGTGTCCTTCTCATGGAATAGAGAGCTCTATGGAAACTCAAGAGATTCTCCAGCCCAGTCTCTCATTCTACCGATGAGAAAACAGATGGTCACAGAGGTGGAGTAACCTGGGCCTCACAACAAGGCTGACAGAACTGGGAATGGATCCCAGATTTCCTGGCTCATCAACTAGCTTCCAGCTTTTGCTACTACAATGCATGACTTCCATCTTCCCAAGGAAAAGCAATCAAATTAAATTCCAGGGCAATCTGGTCCCTACCAAAGGAGAGAGTATGCTGAGTAGAAAAGGAGGTGGACCACTTCTGAGCGGCTGTTCCCTTTCTTACCACTGACAATACCTCTAACACGAATAGCTCTACTTGATCGACAAGAAACTAAATAGGGAGAAAAACCCTCCTCCTTCTGGAAATGACACCATGATAAACTGCATTTCTCAGGGCATTCTCATACAGGGAAAGGAGAAGTAATTCTGTGCACAGGCTGACCTCAGGAGCACGGCCCCATACAATGACCATGTTCCTGTGCCAGGACAAGCTAGTGAGCCATAGGGGTACATAGGAAGGTGAAAGTGACAAAGATGGATAGGGGGTATATTAGAAAATGCCATTGGCTTCCATACCACACCAATGACTGCACCACTGTCAAGATGGCCAGACAGTGCTATTTAAAGCCAAGGAGAGGAGGCTTCACTGACCATTCTGATTCAGTGCCCAATGATCCCACTAATCCCAGCTCACTCAGCTTTCCACTGGCGATGAAGGCCAATGTTTCACAAGTTTACTGAGGTTTATGGGTTCTGGAATGAGGCTCTTGTGTTTGACTCCTGGTTCTGCCCAAGTAACTGGCTCCTTTCTATTCCCCAATTTTCTTGTTGGCAAAATGGGCATACTAATAACTCCTATATCACAGATGTCATGATGATCAAAAGAGGTTACACAGGCACTTAACAAAAGGCCTGGTATGTAACAGGCATGTAATACAGTCAGTATTATCATCACTAATGCGTATTTTGCTGCCCATGAAAAGTGCATCATTAGCTTATTAGTAATCAAATGTATTTTGATGGATTGTCTTCCCCACTGCAGCCTCCAACTGGAGGTCCTCAGTATTGATACAGCAATCTGGGGCACATCTTTCATTTCCCTATGAGGGAGTCACATTTGTCATGGGGGTTTCAGGTCTAAATTCATAATGCAGTCAAATCACTCTGAAGAAGGCATCGCACTGGTGAGACTGCCAAAACCTCTCAGTCCAATGTAGCCAGTTACCCTTCAGATGGACTGTCTGAATCTATCAATTGCTACCTCTTTGGCTGAGCACCAGATGAAAAGATTGGGTTGTATTTAGAGGCCGGGTTTTAGGAGAAACACTTTCAAGCTGGAATACCACTCCCTTCAGTAAGAGGAGAGGCCTGTGGGAACCAAGATTTACCAGGGGACGAGCAGACTCACATCTCCTATCTCACACTTACTCTGAAGCTGTGCTGTCCAATACCCACGGTCACTAGCGATTTTAAATTTAAATGAAGTCAGTTCCTCATTCACACTGCCACATTTCAAGGACTCAACAGCCACCTTTGCCTAGCAGCTACTGTCCTGGCAGCACAGACCCGGGACACTTTCATCACACTTCGTGTCTAGCAGACAGCCCTGCAATCCGTCTACTCACTGAACTGAATCTGCCTCAGCTCCATAGGTATATAGTACCACAATATTGTTACTATCCTCGTGAACAGAGGCCAGAGAGGTTACATGATAAAAAGTGAGAGCTGGGACTAGCCTCCAGGACCTCAAACCCCTGATACAGCCACATCACAGACCTGATGAGTAAGAAAATACAGACTGATATCTACAGAGTGAGGGAGGACAGGGCACCGGGCTGATCAGCAGAAAAGATCCTCTTTGTGAAGAACTGGGGAAATCAGGTATAGGCTAGCTTTCCCAGGGAGGCATGACAATGGTTTGGCAGAGAATCCAGGGTGAGCCCTGACCTCTCTCTGGTGTGCAAAGGAAATCAGACAAGGGTTTTGAAGCCTGAAAACAAAGAGGAGTACAGTACTGACTCCCAGATCTGCTCTTCCCATGGTTTCATCTATCCTAGATTCTTCCAGTAATCAACTACAAATGGGAATTATCCATTAATACCTTCAGAAAGTCTATAAAAGTATAGGCTTTTAACCTGCCCTGTCAGTTTTGGCCCTTAAACAGAGTTGGTGATATTCCTCAAACTTTCAGGGCTGAATTTAGAGGAAAGCCTCTAGGCTGATGACCAAATGGTAGTCTCATCATGGACACCCTAATGGATACCTAATGCTCAACAAGAACTGACCTCCTATGTGACCTGGGACAAGACACTTGTCCTTTCTGGAGACGGAGTCTCCATCTGCCCAATGTCAACCTCATAGCAATGGCTTTAGAAGTTCTAATTTGGGTGAGTGTGGGGTGCACACAGCCCTGAGAAAGCAAGTAGAAGCGAGCCTGGGGAGAGGCTGGTACAGGAATATAGTTGAGAATATGGGCTATAGCTCTGGACTCTGTACCTAGGCTCCGAATCCCAGGTCTACCACCACCCAGCCAGTCACTTAACTTCTTTAAGACTCATTTCACATACTGCTAAATAGGGATGGTCAAATGAGAGCATTCATGTAAAGAACTTAGAGGACTGCGCACACAGTAAATGCTTCATAAATGTTAGCTAATATAATTACCAATTCCTGCTCCATAGCAGGCTTGTGACACAGGGCCAATCAGCTCACCATTCTGAGCCTCAGTTAGTTTACCCATGAAATAAGGTGAGTGTACTAATACTGGATGACTGCTGAACCCTCACCTAATTCTGAAATGTTAAGGAACTATACAATGCAGATTTAGTCACTTAGGATTGTGTCCTGGGATGTGTCCCTCAACTCACTGTCAAGTGAAAAGCGCTGTGTGCTGCTCTAAGAATGGCCCAGAGGAGTGATGCAACACATGGTTGTGCCAAAAAACATAGCTTATAGTCCACCTGGTTTTACAGGGAGTGTGAGTTATTCCTCCAGTGCCAGTCCCTGGTCTCCACAGACACTCCAGCCTGCTCAAGAGAAGGGAGGACTTTATCAGAGACAATGAGCCCCAGATGGAGACAAGGAAGGTGACCTGCCTAGCCCCTCTCAGCTCCAAGAGTCTGTCATCCCTCCTCCATCTCTCATATTAACCTGAAGGACAGATGGGCATTTATGATATGAATTAAGTGAAGTCCGATGTGCTCCATCCACTCTGTGATAAAAATTAAGTGGAAACAGAAACAGAAGCTTGTGCAATCAGAATCTTTTCTCAGATTGGACAGAGATGTTCCGCTTCATCATGGTATTTTAAAAGCAATCTAAAAACCTGTTCTTGTTTTTACAAGAAAGGATATACAAAATAAGCAAGTTTAACAAAAAAATCCTTAAGAGGGATTTTTTAAAAGGGCAAAACTTTTCTCTTAAAGCTAGGACCACAGGGCTGCAAAGCGAAGACCATCTTCCTATCCTAGATGGACCAGATACCACAACTGAACTCTAAATAAAGCCTGATGTTGGAGAAAGATAATGGGGGGAGAAGGCAAGAAGAGTAGGCCTCCCATAAACATGGTGGGGGAAGAGTAAGAGAAGGGGACCCAAACCAAATTAGCATAAAGAGCCCCAAGAGGGAGTTCCCTGTTGGTGTAGTGGCTAAGGCTTCGGCGCTGTCAATGCTGCGGCTTGGGTTCGATTCCCAGCCAGGGAACTACCCACATAAAAAAATTAAAATTAAAAAAAAAAAAAAAAAAATAGAGCCCCAAGGGCTGGAGAATGGGGATATCTGTTTTGCACCATGCACAATGTGGCAAATTAGTTTTAACTAATTCCAGAGGCAAGAATCAGGCACTTAGGAAAGATATGGGAGGAATTAAAATCTTTAAATATCTTTATTTTTTTTTTAATTCATTTTTATTGTTAGACTTATTGGGGTGACATCTGTTTACTCTATAAGTTAAAGCCCTCTAGAAAGAGAAACTCAAGAAGGTAGAGATCTCAGGAAACAGCACTGGGATTACCCTCCCCACTCCCTCCCCACTCTCTGACAAAAGAACACCCCATACAAAGGGGAAGACAGCGGACTCCCATTCAGAGTTCCAAAGCCCTGTGCAGCAGCTTAGCTGTGGCATGTACAGAAAGCGGGGACTGAGGACAACTCAGCTGGACCACATGATTAGTCAAGAGGGCTCCACCGGTATTACAAAACATCTTTCCTTTGGGTTAAGAGGCTACAAGTACAAATAGGATCTTTTAACGGCTAAAGCAACATGAGGCAAATGGCCATGTTCAGAGAAGGAACTAAGTGGGATTCTGGAGTTGGTGGTTTTAGGACAGCAACAGAAAGCTGACTATTGCACAAAAGAAGGGAAAGCACTTAAGAGAACAAACATAAAGGTACATAAATATGATCGAAAATCATACACCAAGTGTACACTTACAACCCCTGTGCCCAGAAGCTCTTTCTGCTGTTTTATTACAATCAGTGCTCGTGAAGCCCACTGTGTTACTCTTAAATGTCTAGAAATCTATCTTTAAAATGAATTGTAGTCTTAGGATATACAATTTCATTTAGTGGGAGTATAAATAAAATACAAAAGCAAGGGAAACAACCTGCGTGTCCAACACGAAAGAAGTAGTTCAGTAAATATGACCCACCAATATAATGAAATCTCATGGAGTCATGAATCTATTTATGAAGGATATGTATGTTCATGGTATAATATCAAATAAAGTGCAAAAGACAATGCCATGTGTATATTATGAATGCAACTATTTTTCAAATGCACCCATGAGGTCTAGGGCCCTAGATACCTAAGTATGCCCGAGCTTGTCTAAATGCACCCATGAGGATTAACACAGAAGATAAAATGCAAAAGAAATTATTTTGTTAAGTCTGTGGGATATTGGGAATTTTTTCTTCCATCACCCCAGATCTATAAATAGACATTCTTCAAATGTGTTTACATTAACTCTCTTTTTTCGAGCAATATTTTAGTCAAAATTTAAAATCAGGCTCAAAGTAATTGTACAGAATCACAGAATTTTAGACTCGAGAGAATCCTTAGCAATCAGATGCCCTTCATACCTTACAGTTGAGGAAACTGAGGCCTTGTGATGATTCAAGCGCGGGGCACAGGCACAGCTAATTTATGCTGCTGCCCTTCATTGTAGCTGCAAGATCGAGAAGTGTAGCAACCAAAAGGTGCTGAGAAGCCAATGTGTTTGGACCTGGAAGCTTCATGCTCTAAAGCAGTGGTTCTCAACCTTCCTAATGCCGTGACCCTTTAATACAGTTCCTCATGTTGTGGTGACCGCCATAAAATTATTTTCGTTGCTACTTCATAACTGTAATTTTGCTACTGTTATGAATTGTAATGTAAATATCTGATATGTGTTTTCCAATGGTCTTAGGCGACCCCTGTGAAAGGGTCGTTCAACCCCCAAAGGGGTTGCGATCCACAGGTTGAGAACCGCTGCTCTAAAGGGTCTGGCTGCTGGAAATGTTTTATAGCTACACATTCCAGTCGAAACAGGTCTCTTAGGTGATATGGTCCTGTTATTACCACAACAGGTTTCTGGAATTCTCATAAGCCAATTTAAGTGAAATGTTTCACATGGTAAATGTCACAGGAGAATTAGTAACAATCAGTGAAAGACAGGTTAGGGCCTCATTGAATCCAAAGGAACCTTATTCCTGCACCTCCTGCACTTCTTCCCAGGTGGAGCCAGCCTCTTCCAGCCTCTCCTACGCAAGCTCTGGGCATAAAGTGATCAGCATTTCTAAATATATGGACTGGAAGTAAATATCATCCTGTATGAAATCATAAAAAAAAAGAGCACCATTATCTGATGTGTGTTTTCTTTACCCCTCCACCCTGGAAGTCTGAAATTAAGCATCAAAAAGTGGACACAGCAATCCTTGGGGAGTCAGGGAGAGTGGTGAGAAAGTTAAAATTCAAGTGGAAAATAAAATGAGGCTGGACTAAATTGTCCTGCTCCCCTTGGGGATGGAGAGTGAGAAAGAAAAGTTGGGAAAAAAAAGTCAAGAAAACACCATAAATAGCAATAAAACAAATGTATGGGTATAAATAAAAATAATCAGTTATATCAAAGCTCTAAAATCATATACCAATTAACCTTAGGCAAAAAGATCTGAAAGTACAAAGAAACAACAACAGAACGAACTCACAGAAATACATTTAAGGTGGTTTTACAGTGAAATGCCTTGCCTGAAGCCCACAATTACTTCAAAGCCTCCAGGGATGGTTAGAGAAACCAGAGTGCTCCAAGATGAAGAGAATGCATACTTTAATAGGATGGCAATGCAATGCTAAGCCACAAGAGATCACAGAACAAGGGAAAAACAACTGAATGCACTTGAAGATCAAAGGCAGCTCAAATCCTTTGAGCATCATGCTGTAGGAGGGAGGTGATACCCAAAGATAGAGCCAGAAAATGTGAAGCAAAAACCAAGAGGCATCTAAGGACAGCATAAATCAGGCATCTGAGGACATCTATGAATCAGAGACTGGTGGCTCCTGCAGAGTACAGCGGAAAGACACCTGGCAGGAAGCAAGGCATATGCCACTGGAGGTAAAGCCAGGGTTGAGGAAGAAAAACGGCCATGAGAGGAATCAGGCCAAGCATCACTGTGCCAGCTCTTCAGGCAGGGAGAAGCTGCTAGCTAGGAAGTGACAAAACGTTTTACCTAGATAGACCTAGTTTTTTCTACAGGAACCACTGTGAAACAAAGCCAATTATGTGAATTATCCCCATCCTTTTTCCCAATGCCCTGTGGATCCAAGTACCGGCGTCCCAAGAATAGATATTATAAACACCTGCACAGAAGAAATTCATCTCCACAGAAGAAATGTACATATCTGAATCAAAGCATTGAGAGTTGGTGACAGAAAATACGAGTAAAATCTAGAGTCCAAGGATCTTATTGGCACACATTAAGGCAATTTACTGGAACAGTAAGATACATCACCTTCCTTCCTTTGCAATAGTGCTGGGGCAGGCGTGGCCTGCAGGGGCCCTGGGCACTGGATTAGCTGCTGAGTGGGCTGGTTTTTTGTTTTGTTTTTTTTTTGTTTTGTTTTGCTTTTTGGTTTGTTCGATTCCCTGGCTGGGAATCGAACCCAGGCCACAGTGCTGACAGTGCCATCGCCGAAGCCTTAAGCCACTACACCATCAGGGAACTCCCTGAGTGGGCTGTTTTTATGGGCTGAACTAGGAGAGGACTGAAAGTCTGTCAAATACAGGCTACAAGGATAAGTCAGATTCTTGGTTGCCATCAGCTCTCTGAGGCTGGAAAAATCAAGGTGTCCATCCTCTGCCTAACTCCTACCCAGAACCACCCAGCAATAAACCATCAGAAGGACCAAGGACCAAGGTTAAATCAGAACATCATGGAAATGACTTTAGTTCCATAGCTCCAGTGAGTTCCCTCTACACAGGTATCTAGAATGATAAGGTTCTACCCACTATCCATGAAGTAACATAAGAAGAACTGCAGGTGGCTTGAGATGGTCCATTCTGGGATGGCTGAAAATGATGGATAGTCCCTTGCCTGTCCTTCTCTTGCTAACAGTCAACCAAAACAATCATTTCTGATTTCCCATACTATGAGTGGAAACCAGACAACATTCACATATTTCATCCCTCAACACTCAATTCTGGTTCAATGAGAAAATCAGAGACCTATATTTATTCCAAAGACGAATGAATAGTAAGAAAATATCTGGGGAAGTCTCGATATAATAAGCAAGATGTCTTACTCCAAAAGAACAAAATTTTGAAAAATAAAATAAAAAAGCCAAATATAGCTAAAAAGAGAAGTACATGATTCATGAATTTCAGTTTGGAAAGCAATTACAAATCTCATAGTAATTTAAATTAGATAGTAGAGACCAATTCTTTGGGGTTGTCTATTGTACCAACTCACATAATCTGAGAAAAATAGGAATTTATTTTTATGTTTTAAATTTATACCACTTCCAACCAAACAGCAAATAGGGTGACATCTTGTCTTTTAATTCACACCCCTGGGTATGCAGTGCAGGGAAGAGTAATAAAACACAAAGGGATAAATCAAACATCTGGTTAATCAATAGAAGAATTTCTAAGAAATATATTTATGTAGACCAACATTCAAAATGTCTAGAAGAGTATCATGCAGTCGCAAAATGAAATGTAAGGAACAGATTGCCACGCTATAGAAATAACTACTATATTTTGCCGGGTATAATGTGCTCCCATATAGAATGCACACCCACATTTTGGGCCAAAACTTTCAGGGGAAAACATCTTTCACTTTAATTTCTAATTCAAAATTTTATTTATTTATTTATATGTAGGTACTTGTTTTTTGTATTATAAAGAAATTTTAGCATTTATTTTTTAACATGTTATGGTACAAGAAATTTTATGTAATAAATAATTACAAAACAGAAGAAGAGCTACATGGTCCAAGAAATTTTATGTAAAAAAATTTTTATACCAAAAAAAAATGATTATCATATTCCAGGGTATTATGTCACATATGGGTATCATTACTGATTTCTAGAGTAACACTTTTAACTCATAAGCATAAAGAAAAAATTAAAAACATTTATATAGAAATAGAATCAGTACTACTCATGTATAACGTGTATCCTTATTTTTCCCTCACAAATTTGGGCAAAAAGGTAAGCATTATACACGGCAAAACATGGCAATTGAAAAAAAACTAATAAATATGCACCTACTATCAAAGCAACCTATACTCATTATGGATATGAATAAATGGCTCTCTTTTAGGCTTTTATGATATTTTATATAGAATAATAATTATATGTCTTTACTGTGACTTTCATACACCTCGGTAGCATTTCACGCCATTATCGATACATAATGTTTTAAAGTACAGTGTCCTTTAAAGTACATATGTCATCAATTTACCTCACCATCTGGACATGCATCACCAATTCCTATTCACCCAGCACTGGAAATTTCACTACAACACAAGCTCTCCCTCCTAAAAGCCCAAGGGGCTGGGTGCCCTTTGGGAAGAAACAAACAAGGCAATACTCTGTTCTACTCACACGTCAGGCAGACCAGCACAGTACGCACGAACAGGTCCACCACCAGCTCCCAACGCTCAGGCACACGGGACACAAAGAAGGGGATGATGATCTCGGCTGGGACATAGAACTGGAGGGCGTAGGTGAAGAAGATGCCAATGGAGTAAAGCAGCTTCACCGACTGGTACAGCCTGTAGAGAGAGCCCAGATATGTAAAAGAGCCCATTCTGCATGCTCATGCACTAGCAGGGAGAGTGCAAAGTGGTCCCCTTGCAATTTGGCCATACCTATCCAAGTCACAAACACGTGTCCTCTGGACCCCGCAATTTCATGCCTAGCAATTTATCTTGCAGATATATTTGCACAGGTGCACAAAAACTGATATTCAAAATATGGCATTGCAGTGTTATTTAATGCATAAAAGGCTTAAAAGAGTTTAAATGTCAAACAGTGGGGAAATGGTTAATAAATCAGGTGTCCCCATATAGCAGTCAAAAAGAATGAGACAGAACTCTAAGTGCTGACATGAAACTAGCTTTTACAAATATAAAAAATATGAAGCAGTAGTGTCTACAATTTGTCTAAAAATGAAAAAAAGGGAAAAAGCATTCCCCCGACATACATATATATAACATTCTTATATACACTAAATATCTCCAGTTAATATGGTTGCCTCTAAAACAGAAAACTATAGAACTGGGGATATGGGGAGGTGAGTGGCAATGTAACATTTTCTGTATACCCTTTGAACATTTGGAATCTTTACCAGAGACATATATCCTTTCAAAAATAAAAACAATTAAAATGTAACAAGCTTATTTGTATCCTTCCCATGCCATTCAGAGCTCTCTATCAGATGGTGAACACACAGGACCAAGAGGCAGGAGCAGAGTCCATCTGTCCACTCCATTACAGCCATCTTCCTACCACTGCTTCATGTGTAGCTTCTCAGGGAGATCATTAACTCACCATGGACATCTCTATCTTAATCCATGCCTAGGATTGTGCAGAGCAGGAAAAAAGCCTTTTAAGTACTTATGGATCTGACATGATCATTAAAGGAAAGGCCACCCTGACCCTAAGCAAAGCTCCTCAACAAACAAGACCCTCATTAATGAAGCAGCGAGAAACGCTGGGTTCCTTCCCTTGCTGGAAATCTATTTGAAAGTGGTGATTATATCGTTTATTATGTGCACTGAATTTCTCTGTGCACATTATACTTCAAGATGTTCTGATCCTATAAACCAAGGAACACCCTGGAAAAAACAGTTTGACTAAAGGTCTTACTTGCACCAAGAACAAATAAAAACTCTGTAAAAATCATCGGGTGGCTCTGTAATTAAACTCAAAGCCCTCTGGAATGCTGGAAAGTCTGAAATCAGGAGCATCACCTACAGAGTTGGCCAAATGAATCACACCCAAATGGAAACAGAAAGATTAGAGTAGCTGGGTTTGGAATATCAGAGCAAGAAGACAGATGCTTATCTATGGCTTCAGATTATGTGGACTGCTTCTGCTGCTCCTGATCCATTTATCTTGTTATGCTGACCTTCTACCTGATTCTTAAAAGGGCAGGAACTTTTGGAAATTTAAAAGCAGGCATCAGAGGGAAAGAGAAAGACTTTCTGAAAACAACAGTCCATTTCAGGGCTACCACCTGGCTGGCCATATAACAAACTCAGACCCCTGCTGAGTAGGGATGTCCTATGCTAAACACTGATGACAGTATTGAGTAAACATTTTTCTCAGTTTTCTGTCTGTCGTTATGGCAATGCCTCACTAATCATAGCTCTAAAGAAAACAAAACAAAACAAAACAAAAAAACCAGGCAATCAACCAGGCCAGCCTGAAAGGTTATTCTAATCCCCAGGGCACAAAACAAGGGTCTCAGTGTCACAGCTGTTTTCCACAATGAAATTTTAATCTTCAAAGAGAATGGTTGCTTAGGACACACCCCATGACATTTGTCCTTTTAGGAAGCATTTCAGTATGTCTCAGTGTTTCCCTACAACACAGCAACTAAAAGTTAAGGAAAGAGAGATAAAAACATGCTCCCAACAATCCCTGGTCCAAGGTGAGAGGCCTCCACCTGCACACCAAGTCGGTGACTGCTCAGGAGAGACAGCAGAAGCTAGGAACCAAGCATGTGTGCCCTCTCTCTCCCCACCTATTTGGAATGGTTTAAGGTGAAAGTATTGGACATGGGGCTGTTCTGGGCTCAGATTTCAGGGAGAAACAGTGTATTAGTCAGCTGATCAACCCATCCATTCAGCATAAGCCTCCACAGGAATTATTCATCCAAAAAAGAACAAAGCTTATGGCAGCATCTTCTCAATCGCACTGGTATACTGCTACAAAGCTCTTTTTCACGTGTATCATTTGTTCTTTATGACAATCCTGGCAGGAAGAAACGACTATTCCTGGTTCCTGGAAGAGGGAACTGAAGCAGTGAGCAGTTGTGATTTGTCTAAGGCCACAAAGCTGGAACGTGGAAGATCACCTTTGTCCTCTATGCCCCAGTTGCTTTCTGATAACATTTCCTCACTTATAAAATGGCTCAGTCTCAGGTTTTATTCCTCCTTTGTGTTCAAAAACCATTCACTCTATCAGGTTCTGGGATAAAATAGAAAACTGGACAGCTGCTGCCCTCACAGAGCTTACAGTATAGGGAGATCACAGGACAGGTAAACGGACAATTACAACACAACAGAGAAAGAATTAGGATAGGATCCGAATGGGATCTTGATATACTCTGGTTTTTCTTCATATCGCATAAATTTAATGGGATCCTGTGGGAGCAGAGAGAAGGGGCCTCAGACATAGAAATGAAGTTGTGGTCAGTGAGACATCAGAGAAAGTTCCTCCGAAAGAGCAAGTCCTAGACCAAGTCCTCCTCACTGAGTAGGAATTAGGTGGGGCTGGGGCTGGAGTCTGAGGGGCCTGACAGGACATAAGGAGAGCACAGGGAAAGTTCTGAAGAGTTCTCAAAGTCAGGGAGGGATGGTGCTGGCCTGGCAGTGGGCTAATGAAGCGGCTGACTTAAGAGACAGGTAGGAGGAATAATCCACATTCTGACCCATTAATTTAAAAAACATATCCAGGGAGTTCCCTGATGGTGTAGTGGCTTAAGGCTTCGGCGCTGGTGCTGTCAGCGCTGTGGCCTGGGTTCGATTCCCAGTCAGGAAGCTACCCACATACCAAAAAGCAAAAAAAAAAACAAAAAAAAAAAAAACAAAACAAAACAAAAAAAAAAAACAAAAAAACCATATCCAGTACTCCTGGGTTCCCATCCTCCTTCACATACCAACAATTGGGCAGATTGAGGGTTATGCTGCCTTTGATATCAGGTCCAAATTGCAGGTACCCCAGACTCCCCAGGCTGATGTAGAGGGCAGTGATGATGGCCATTCCCACATACAGGATGACTGGAAATTTCTGGGGATCCTTCATTTTGTTTTCAAGGGGCAGAACCTATGACAGTAGTGAAAGAAAAAAGAAAGCATAGAAAAAAAAAATCAACATTAATGATCAAGAAAAAACTGTAATATTTTCAGAAAAAATGTAATTTCTTTGTCCCCATTGTCCATTGTCCATTAAGACAAATAAATAAATGCAAGTTATTTTCTCAGAAGTTCTACTCGCAGAGCTTAAGGATACCTAGAACCCACTGTCTAAGCTGGGAAATTCTCAACGGGAAGGATGGGCTGCCCTGGAAGCCAGGACTCCGGCCCAGGCTAGCACTCTGCCCCCCACTATAAGATCCCTGCAGGCTGGGAGTGCCTTCTGACCCTTGAATGCAGCCACCTGGCAACCAGCAGGCCCTTGTGCATCATGCCCACCTGGAACAGATGCTAGTGGTGCACAGGCCAGCTGTAACTCACCTGAGATCACAGCTCTGTTAAACTGTCCAAAGAACACAAGACATATGTCAGGGAAAACTGCCACTCTAGTCTCCAGAAACTGCTGTCTTACCTCAAAGGGTGCAGGCACCAGCAGTGACAAGTTAAACCTCCAAGTTAGAAAAACTGAGGTACTGAGGTTGGCATGACTTAATAGAGAATCTTGGAGATGCAGGATCACAGAGATGTATAACAAAACCCAGTTTTCAGACTCCTATTTCAAATTATTGATCCCTGCCACCTCCTCCCTCACAGCAGAGGACATTGTTCAACTTTAACTAAAGCAAAGGAAAGATTAGGAAAATTGGTTCACTGAGGAACGGGGAAAACAGCGGGTGTGCCTGTGACAATCTTAACATTCTGCCATCAACCGCATCTGACTTGCTGACCAGGAAAAGCAACACAGGGCAATAACTGCAAACTATCTTCAATCTTGTCAATATACTCATTTTCCTCAAGTGACTGCAGCCATGAGGTAGAGCAGGTCTGGGCCAGACACACCCCCAGCAGATACCATGAGCCAAAGCCCGCGCTCCGAGGGGCACCAGAGCTCTGCATTTCCAACTGGCCTCAGCAACACCCCTCCCCACCAGCTCAAGAGTCTCAAGCCAGTTGATCCACATCCAATAAGAAGCTGTTTCTAAACTTTCCTTCTATTTCCTCCTATGGAGAGGGCAGGGAGCCCATCTCCTCCATTATCTCCAGGCTTGGGCTAGTGACAGAAACAGAGCCACCGCGAACTAACTGTGAGTGGTGCCACTTTACCTGGACACATTCAACAGCCTCCAAATCCAAACTAAGAGTCAAAATAGCAGGGTTCTTTCTATTGTAAAAATAGAAAACACAGAGAAATCTTGAAGTAACAGATAACGATGGTTACAGAATGACTCCATACCCAAGTCTCACCTAATGAAATGAACCAAGAACAACTTCTGCACTGTGCTATTAGGGAAAACTGAGAAAATCAGTATGTCCAATGCTCCTTGAGAAGCAGGGTCCCCAGGCATCTTTCCACATTTAGTCCACCTCTCCTTTCCAGTCCCGAGTACTTGTGACCTGTTTCTTACTGCTGCAATATGGGTCCGTTCGGGCCTCTGCCCCAACAGCCAGAAAACCATTGGTGTTTGTGAATCAAGGTGAGACACTATTCTTGGTCAATGAGAAACCCCGAGAAAGAGCACAGGGAAAGGTTTAAAACCTCAGGACAACAACCTACACATCATCACTCAGAAAGCCTCCCCCATGATGTTAGAGCCTTAACAATTCCCTCAACACTACAGGGGCAATTCCTCAATATTTTGACAAAAAAAATGTGTCATGTTGCTAGATTTTCTTAAAAGTGTATAAAATGACACAGAAATCAAAATGGGGATAGAAAGATATCCCATGAAAGGAGAAGTGACTTCTCATTTCTTAAACCTTTGCACAGCAGAGGCAATAATTTTCTTTAGAGAAGAATTCTAGACCACTATTATGAAAAATACAAATAAAATCAATTTAGGTACAACTGAGTGGCAAATATGGTGAAATCACAGCAATGATGTGAGATGGGGGGACGCTGAGCTAGAAGTGAAGGCTACTCATTTACTCATTTACACAAAGAAAATATAGCACATCAATGATATAGGGCAGAGAAATTACTTGTGCATTTATTGATTTAATAATTAAGTCAACAGTATTATTAATGAAAATAAAAGATATTTAAGGCTCACGATATGTCAGGGAACTATGCAAAGCACTTTACACATATTTCATTTAATCCTAACAACTACTAATCATTACGCTCATTTTTTGGAAGGAAACAACAAAGGCTCAGAAAGGTTAAGTCCTTGCACAAGGTCACACAGCTACTCTTTAGCAGGAGGACTTACCCAAGTCAGTCTGAATCTAGACCTTGCATTCCCAACAGCCATGCACTATTACTTACTGCACACATAGGAGATAAGGGTGCAAAAGACGTCATTTGAAGTAAACATTCTCAAACTACATTCAATTTCTTTTCACAAGTTGGAACTGGGGAACTTCAGTGGGATCCCCAAAACGCTATTCACTAACTGGCCAATAATAAGTCTCTGAAGATCATTTCTAATAGCATTTCCTTAGCATTCCTTAAAGCAGATCAAGGGCACCAGAGAATCACCATGCAACTCTTACCACTCCGATGCCTTCAAATGCAAAAATGGCCGTGCCAAAGAACAGAGGGTAAGTCTTCCAGGGTGCCACCAATGGGAGGCGGCTGGGGTTCGGAATCCTCTGAAAGACAGAAAAGAAAATGAAGCAAAGATTTAAGATTTAAACCCCAACATCAGACAAGATTTACCTTTTCCTAAATCCAAAATTCTCGTGGTAGAAAGTCTGACACCTAACAAAAGATTTGGGGACATTTAGCCCTTGTATTTCTTTTCCCTATAGGCTGAGAAAACCTTACTTGCTTTGGGGAAGGACTAGCCCAATGTACTATAAAAGCTCAAATATTGGAGCTTGCATAAAAACAGTCATATTCTTTCCCGAGGTAATCCCATCTTCAGAAATTTAACCAAATAGGAAAAAATAATCGAAGTATGAAAAAAGTTCAACAAAGCTCTTTATTAGTAACTAAAAACAATCTAAATGTTGCCAAACAAGTGAACATTTAGTTTACTGCACATCAACTATACCACAGAATATCATGCACTATTTGAAAGTAAAAGCTGAGATAACTAAGTAGCACATAAAAAACTGCTTACGAAATAATAGTAAAAAAATGTTTTAAATATTTACTATGACACAATAATATAAACACTCCACACAAGTAAGGTTGGAAGAAAAGGTGGTAAATTTTTAGATGAGCTCTTTTTCTTTTTTTTCTCTATTTTTCCTTCTTCTTTTTCTTTTTCTTTTTTTTTTAAATTCTTGTGAATGAGCTTGAGTACTTGGAAAATATTATTGACAGGGACATGATAGGAGTATTGGAATACATGGGAAAAAATAGTAAAAAGAGCATTTAAAAAAACAAATAAAAACCAAGGCAATTGTCAACTGCAGGTACAATGTAAGGCTGTACAATCAAGCAGGTGCAGACACAGAATCCCACCTGGCTCATGACTGGTCAACAGTCCGCAGTAATGAACAGCACTGAAGGAACAGGATGTGGAGTGGGGCAGAAGCTGCTGTCCTTTTAGAATCTGGCTTCTTAAACCATGTGCATACGTTGCTTAAGTTAAAATAATAACTGATTTTACAACTACCTTTTACAATATTTTGAAACTGATTTAACTATAAAGGTATTTAGATAAATATGGGCATGTTCTAACAATATGACAGAATAGTATCAGTAAACAAAAGAAGATCTAGCATTGATTTCTGTAAAAGGTTTCTCTTTGAAAGGTCTCAAAGTAATTATATATGGTCTTCCTAAAATATAAAGAACTTTAAAAATACTTTTTCCTGAGCTCCTGCTAAGAAATCAGTTAGATCTCTTTACAAGAAGCATTTCAGTACCTGGGATGACGACAGACTAATAAATATTTTTCCTCTAGGAAGAGACAAGAGTGAGAGTGCTGTGTGATTATTCTGAGTCACAATGTAACTTAAGTTCTGGGAAATAGGAGCAATCTGCTGGTTAGTGGATGACTACTGCCCAAATTCGTACATCAGATCAGACTGTGGTACCAGAGAGGGAACTTATAATTCTACATACTTAACAGCTCCTGACTTATAACCCAATCAACTAAGGGGAAAAAGTTTAATTTGTAAAGAAACATACAAATTAAAATCAGTTCACTATCTATATATTATCTCCTCAATTCTACAGTACTATCAATTACAATTACTGCTTTTTGAGAAAATGCTGTTAAATGTACATAAGGACTTCAAGATGTACTCCAATTTTAGAAACATAAATGTAAAAAATGCATCTCAGAATTAAGGGCAGTGATAAAATGTTTATTGGGGGCCCCCTCTGGGTGAGGCACTCTACTCAGAACTGTGCCATTAATCGTTCCATGTGATAAAGTGTGGGGAAACCTGCTCAGGTGGAAGACCTCAGTCAGCTTCCTGTGATGGCGTGTGCATAAGGAGCAAGACCACCAGACATACACATGCTCAGGATCAGGTAAAAATTCAGGAATATCAGACAGTGGTGGAATCCTCACAGTAACCAGAGCAAAATGCCAAGACAGGGCAGAAGTACCACCAGCAGCAGCAGCAACAAAAAACCACCCACAGGGAGTCTCTTTAGCTATGTGCCATGTCAAAATGAAGCTGCTTAACACACAGCCCAGCAGCCGTTCTTCCATGCTGTATCCAGGGCAGATGGCACGACTTGATCACAACACACCCCATAGCTAAGCCCAGCAGCAGGCCCCGAACCACTCTGAGAAATCAGCAGGGCTGCCTCATCTGAAAATGCAGGCTGTACTATGCATAGACAATGCTCTGGACAGACATTGGCTTCAGCTGGGACTGAGACACTACTGGAATCCATGTTCCCATCCCAGTGCTCTGACCATGGCAACAACCACAGTCCAACTACCTACAGTGCTTTATAATTAAATGCAGCTTCATCTTTAATGTTCACAGAAGTGTGTCCTGGGCTTTGAATGAGAACTCTAATTATAATGTTAAATCAAGAATGTATTTACCCTTCTTTATTTTAATTTCATTTTCCAGAGGTAGGGGAAAAAACTTTCTGGAAATGATCCACGGTGCATTCACAGGCCCTCCTTCCAGTCCCACAAAGAAAAAAAATGGAAAATGCATAGCTGCTCATTTTATGTTTTTAAAAATAATTCTGCAGAAGAGTATCTCCCACTGATCTGACTTACTAGGACAAGGAAAACAGTACATGCTCACTAAGTACAAGTTAATCTAAATTCATTATGTCATTTCTACTTTTTATGACCCACTGTTTTCCTAGAAAGCACATCAGTGGGGTAACCAGGTCACTGTTAAGTAGACTGTGTGAAAATGAGGTAATGTTCACCTATCTGACTGACCAAAATGAAAAAGATTGATACATCAGTGTTGGCTAGGATGGGAAACTTACGTACTGTGGAGGGAAGTCTATATGAAATCAGTAAATAGGTTTTGGAAAAAACAACTTGACAATATAAAACATTCAAAAGTACACACTCTATACCAATTACACCTCTAGATAAATACCTTGGAGAAGTACTCATGACCACAAAAAGGAAGGCACAAGAAAAGTCACTGTCAAAATACTGAAGTAATACTAAAAAATTACAAATGACCCGAAGATCTAGTTAAATAAACTAAGGGGACTAGTTAAATAAACTAGGGCACATCTATTCTCTGAGATACTATGTAGCAATGAAAAGAATGAGGTAAAAACAATGGTAGCAACATGGAAAACTCTCTGAGGCATCATCAAGGGGAAAAAGCAAGGTAGACAAAAACTACATGTAATAATTTTTTTAAAATATGTTAAAAAAACAAAAAACATTTTTGTTTATATATTTCTGTACATACTAATACAGTGTGTAATGCACTCATAGGGTCTAAGAGGAGACAGACTAACCCCACCCAGTGGATCTCTGAGTGGCGGAGACTCAGGGATGGAACATGGGGTTCAACAGGTACTCATGCTGTCTGCATTTTAATGAGTATGAACTGATGAGTTAGTTGGGGAATTAAATTTAAATACTTTTCTAAAGTTATGCTTTTGCTCTTTTCCTCTCCTCAAGTTTTGGCAAAATGCATTGTCTTGTCCACAAACAGCCAGTGTTGCAGGCTGCTTTTCTACCTGATTTTTCCACATTTTTCTTAGCCTGATATACCCATCTACATACAGATGTCCTCTCCTGTACTACTCCACAGATGTGCTCACATGGGCTGTGCAAGAGAGAACAATAACTGGATTTGTAATTTTGGCAAATGAATATAAAAATGGAGTGGTAAGGAATTATTTTATCTAAATATAGAAGAGTTGCTTTTTATTTTCATCTTACCGTTTTTCTCTATTTTCCAATTGTACACAATGATCATGTATTGACTGTCTAGTTGGGGAAAAGTTTAAATCAGTGATCTCAAGGGGGTGATTTTGCCCCCCATAAACATCTGGCAACATATGGAGATATCTTCTATTGTCACAACTAGGGAGGAGGGTTTGCTACCAGGGAGGCTGCTCCATATCCCACGATGCACAGGACAGCCCCCCATGACAAAGAGTTATCTGGCCCAAAATATCAATAGTGCCAAAGTTGAGAACCCCTAATCTAAATATACCACACATAAGTAACATATCTGTATTTACATTCAAGTTAGTTGTTTTGCTTGTTTCTTTGATTATTTATAGGTGGAGGAGGGAGCTGGGCTCCTACCTGAACAATGAACTGATAGATCATGACCAGACTGACCAGCATGGTGATGTTGGCCAACAGGGAAAAGACAGACAGGATCCTGAGGTTTCTGAAAAAAACCAGCAGCACCAGGAAGGGCAAGAAGGTAAGCATGTAGAGTCTTGAGTCCATGGTGGGCGTCTCAATCACCGTCTGGTTGTTGTGGCAGTTATTGGTGGTCCCGTTAGCTGCTTCTATCACCTAGAATGAGGGGAAGACAAGAAACAGAAAAAGCTTCTCAAATGACAAAGGCCAGTGGACATCCCACCAGAAGGGGTTCCTGATGAAAGGTTCAGTGCGTGAACAAGGCCAGACAGAAGTCTGTGGTCAATGAACCATATTTGGAGATCTTCATAATTATCATAGCAACCCAACTGTTTGAGCTGCATTTGATCATATCTTACCTAAAGCCTGGTGGACAGACCACACAGCTTAAAATTTCTCAGTGCCTTAGGTCTTTAGATGAAATCAAACAAAAAAACACTGTTCTAGGTAAAGATTCAATTCTTTTGTCCACCAAAACTGGGTTAGAAGGAATCCTGAACATAAAGTCCACTCATCTCTTGCCATTCTCTCTGTCTCTCTCTCTCTTTTTTTAACCAGAGCCCTACCTGTTTAAAGTTATCAGCCAGAAAGACAAAATAGACACAGCAGAATCCCAGCTGCGTGACAATCAGGAAGAAGTCCACGATGTGCCTGAAGGAGACGGAAACAATACAGATTATGATGATAAACAGCAGGTCTCCCAGAGAGACAGGTGTTTGAACAGTGTATCTACCCCAGTCATCACAGATCCTTCCCATCAGGTGACAAGGATGAGTGTGCCCTGGTGAGAGGAGAAATTGTGCTAGGTGCCACCAGTCTGGAGGAAGGTGAAGGAGGCACTATCTGTGTGACTGTCTGAGGTCCCCTTCCTGGCTTCTCGTCTGAAGGTCAGGCAATCCCTGGACTGGAATGGCCAGAGAAGAGCACACACACCAGGACCACTACCCAGCCCCTTGTCCTCCCCCTCTCCATGGCCTGCCTGTCCCATCTCACAACACTTGTTCTAAAGCTACAGGGAACGCTCAGCATCACAGCCCAGGAAGTGGACCTCTTCACAGTCTCCTTCTATAATCTGGATCCAAGAACCAACCTACTCTCACATAAGTGCACAGAAACAGATATACCCAGACTGCTGGTTGAAGCACTACTACAACAATGGCTGGTCATAACCTAAGGGATCATCAAAAGGAAATGATTAAATTACAGACCATTCTTAAATTGAATAGTATACGGCAGATTAAAAGCATATGTTAAATCTCTATGTCCTGAGAGAGAAATAACTAAGAATTTTAAGGGACAAAATTAAGTTTCCAAACAGTATGCACAGTATGGTTAATTTGTATTTAAAAGATTAAGAACATGTGTATGTTTGTACACATAAAGAAATTCCAAAAGTATACCCATGCAACTATGACCCATATATATTTTTACTTTCACTTTATACCCTTCTATCTTGCTCAAAAAAAAAAAAAAAAAGAAAAAATATATATTTTTTTTACCATGAGCACACACTGATTTTATTAAAGGAAAGAAGGGAGGAGTAAGAGGCTGAGTAAGGAAGGGGAGGAGGCAGCCATGGGGATAGAGGGAAAGAGGGAGAGAGAGAAAGAAAAGAAGGTGGGCAGGGGGAGAAGAAGGGAAGGAGGGAGGGAAGGAGGGACAGGCAGACCAAGAGAGGGAGGAAAGAATCAGTCAACACCCACCATCCGACCAACAGTGATCACTTGGCGGTTTGGCTTCTCCCATTCACAGAAAATGATTTTGTGGGAAGAATTACATGAACCTGCATCACAGGAGGAAGCTGATGATGAGTGAAGGTGAAAGTCTCCCTATGACCATTAAAAACAGACTTTCTGGAGAACATAATTTTAATGTGGTTCAATTTAATGGAAAAAAAAAGGATTCCACCTTTGATGGTATTAATTCTCTACTTCTAAATATACTGCTTCCTCAGGTAGAAAACAGGCAGTACAAGTTACTCTAAGGAGAAATTTCCAAATGCCGACCACCTCCTGCAATATCTCTTTCCCTAACAAACTCACCTCAGCAGCCCGCCTCACCTCCTGGACGCTTCCTTCTCCCTTCCCAGCACCCTGCCCTTAAAGGACCTATCACGTGTGCTTCTCATCTGGAACAGTAGACAGAGAGTCTTCCTACTGATTCATACTATTCTTGAGCTCTTACTTACCAGCTTCTCACACACCTTTCTCCTCATAAAGACTACAGGCCCCTGGATGGCTAGGACCACACAATCTACCTCAGGGAATTTCCCCATCCCCATACCTAGAGTTGAAATGAGATACAATAACTGGTCATAGACTGTCAATGCTGCAAAAGGCTACGAGATACTTCAGGCCAGGCTCCATATTTTACCAATGAAGACACCGAGGCCCAGAGAAGGAACGAGTCACATAGCCCAAGGTCACACAAACTGCCACTGACAGAGCTGAGCTAGAATACGTCCACTGACCCAAACGGTGCTCTTTCCACTACTTACACTGTCTCCCACATATAATATCTGAAGGCCTCCACACTGGGAGGTCACAGCCACAACGAGAGAGGAAACTACTTACCTTCCCCAGTGGGCATGGTTCCGGAGCCAGGAGCTGGGGCTGGATTCCAGTCCGTACATCACTGTCTCCCCGTAGTCCATGTAGGGTTTATTCAGTCTGGGAGGAGGGGAAAGACAGAGGAAGGGCAGAGTGCATGGATTAGACAATGACAGAACACATGAAGCTCACTGAGACCTGGGCCAGTTCCCTGTCTGTCATCCTGGAGACACCACTGAGTTCCAGACTGAATGTTTTCAAGGATCAGAAGTGTTACGTCAATGGGACAGTTATTACACTATAATTAACAACTATTTGGTAGAATCACTTCAATGGGCAAATACTACAAAGCACATAAAATTAGAATGTGCTCTCTATCTACTGGACATTAGTAAATTAGACAGATGATGCCACGTGATGAAAAAGAACTCAAAATTAACAGGGAAAAGTATTCTACGATCATCAGCAGCCACCTTTAGCTAGTAGCATAAAGAATTTAGAGTGATCTGTGTAAGTGCTCACTTTCAGGGTTGGTAATGGAACCCAAAAGGACAACCTGTCACTTGAGAGGCAGCTCAGAGGCTCTCACCTTCGGCAGAAGTGGTGAGCACATTTCACCAGGATACCCATGCAGTGCACAGCCACGATTCCTATCAACAGCAGGCTGAGGGGACCCATCTGGGGACAGATGTTGTGGGCAAGAGAGGGAGAGACAAGCAGGTAGAATTAGGAGTAAGCCAACAGAGATTGGATTTGCAAATGATCAGAATGCTACTAAGGCACTTTCCAATGAAAGAACTTCTGACACAGCATTAGAAACAGAAATGTGATCATGGAGATTAGCTCAGTGAGAGGAGCACCATCTGAACCTTAGCATGCCTTTAAGAGAATTTATCTCATGGAGAAGAAGGACAGAAGATAAGGCTGTTCCAGGACTGTTGCCAATCAGCAGAACAGAAGCCTACTGTGACTGTCTGGGAAGAAGAGATAGGTTAAGAGTTGAGGGGTGGGGGTAGGGTGAAAGTTCTCTTTAGAGCAGTATCAGATCAGGAAAGACTGCCCTTGACGAAGGACAATCTATATCTCTGAGCCTTGTCCAACTCTAAAAGAAACCTGAATGGCTTTGGACAGTCTATAGGGGGTAAATTATATAAGAAAAAGATTCTCAGGGGTGGGCATCTAGAGGCAGAGTGTGGAAGGACTGTGTAGAAAAAGGACAGACTTTCTGCTACTAACTCTTTAGTTAACATTATTGTTAGAAACTGCCTGACATGTTTTAAGTACATCCTCCCCACCAGAAAGTAAGCTCCATGAAGGCAAGAATTTTTGTATGTTTTATTCACTGGCATACAGAAGGCCCTCAATAAATATCTTCAGACAAATGAACATCTGAATTTTGCTTTTTCTCAGCTGATTTTTTTAAAAAGCTTCCCATATTACAATGTTTTAAATGAAGTAAAAAAAAATTTTAAACCCACTATCTCCTAAAATTTTTCATGATACTTCCCTCCTTGACGAATGTAGACCCTTACCAAGATGCCTGCATTTTTCACTGCCAGGGGCAGCCCCAGGAGTCCTGTGCCAATATTGCCTTTTAACAGGTGGACCAAGGTCTGGAACCATCTAATGTGGGAAAAGGGTAGACAAGGGCATGTTAACAACAATGAGAGCCAACATTTATTAACCACTTAGCATTGTGCTAAGTGCCTTCATGTATTACCTCATTCAATTTTCACAACAAGCCTATGAGACATGTGTTAACTTCATTTTATGGATGAGGAAGCAACTTGCTCAAGGTCACACATCTGGTAGCAAGGTGAACAAGGATTCAAACCCAGGCAGTCTGACACCCAAGCCCACTTTCCTAGCCACTGGGCTATAAGTTCCGCTCCCTATGGCATTTCTGAGGACCCCCTCTTTCTTGGAGATTAGACCAGAGGGGTGATGGGGTTCTCTCTAGGCACTCTACCTTTTCCTAGTGTATCTGGGACTGGTTTTCACCACAGACCTGGGCACTGTGAAAAATCAGATCCCATACTGTAACAGAGAATGGCAAGCTTACCTGTGAAGGAGAAACACTGGTGTGAAAGAACAAGGGAAATAAAAAACAGAAGCCCAAAATGCTTAACAGAAAGTTTTATGCAAAGTGAACAGAGTGAAAGTCAGGCAGTACCTGACCATAAATCACTGCCATACTTTGCATTTAAAAAAAGAAAGTCAAATGCCATAGAGTCCTAGGATTGGAGAAGCCCTCTACAGACACTCACCTCATTTATCTTTCTGCCTTCAAGAAAGATTTTTCCCTCGCCTATTGTACAGACTGTCTTCCTCAAGGTGCAACTGTAAAGCCTCTCACACTTCATTTATTTTCTTCATTAAGCAAATACTATCTATCACTTGTAAATGCTGTGTTAATGCAGTGGTAGAAATAAGTAAGAATCAGATATGAATCTCAGTCTCTAGAAACTAATAATGTCTCAAGGAAAATAAGACAAGTACATTAATAACCACCCAGGATGGAAAGATCCTAGTCTGAGGAAGAGCCAGGAACAGAGCCCAGGGCGGGGTGCCAGGTGAGGGCTCAGAGTGGAGAGACCTGAGCAGGGCCCAGCAGGACAGGCGGAGTTTGGAAGTATGCTGATGGGAAGGACAGGCCTGGGAACCGAGCTTGGAGGGAAATGTATGGTGCCACACCAAGGACAGGCAAGGCATTTATACTTTTTTCATAGAGAATGGGAACTCATCAAAGAACTGACAGCAGAGGAGTGGCCTCATTTTCAGGATTTTCTATTCCATGTTACTTTCGGAAGGCTACAGCACAGGTCAAATATGGTTTGGCTTTGCCCCAAATCACAGACTCACTCAGGTTTAGCCCTTAGCACTGTCTGGAAATCCTTCTGCACAAATAATCTAAATCCTTCCTAAATGATGCTTACACAACATCACTTCAAATATGCAACTCAGGAGAAGCTGAAAGCAAACAATATATGCTACTCAGAAAGACCATACTAAGACCCAGCTGCCCCCTCTGGACAGGAGCTTTACTTTTGGTAGCCTTTCTCCTTCTGCTTCCAGGAAATATATTCAATTTCCCACTGTCCCCAAGTTTTTCAGGCAAGGAAACTGCTTCAAGTCGAAAGAGAAGAGGGTGAGTCCTCTTCTGGATTACCCCGAGGAAAAAGCTTAAGGACCAGACCAGAAGGGTCCAGGGGTGACTCCTGCATTATTAGCAGCCAGTGACCAGATATAGGCAAGATGATGGGCCAATCAAATATCTATCTTGGCAAATGTTTAATCTATTTAAGGACAAAGGTAAGCACTGTAACAAATCTACCTGCTTCCCAGAACCCTCCCCTAAATGCTTCTGAGCTGAGTTTTGTGGGGGATTAGGTCCCTCTAGTCCTGACTCTGCCACTAACTCCACATGACAATTCCCTCCCCTTCTCTGGGCCTACTGTCACATCTATACAGTGAGGGGAATGGACTAGGACAATATACTTCCTAAGGTCCTTTTAGCTCTGAAATACCAAAACTATTCTCTTTAATCAATGGCCCCAAGCTGGGGTTGATCAAAAAATCAACTCCATGGACTGACCACAAACAACTATGTAGAGGAGGGGGCGGGAGGGAGAAATAAGCCTTATAAATCTTTGTTGTTCTGTTTATGTTCCAAATCAATAGTAGTCCTTATACTTTTTTGTCTCAGGAACCCTTTATGCACTTATAAATTATCGAGGAACCCATAAACCTTTTGCTTATGTAAATTATGTCTGATGGGACTGTCATCACTTATAGATGGGCTTTCCTGGTCACCTATCTTGTTTTATAATATCAGGACAGGAGGCCCCTCAGAACAAAGTATATCCCAGAAAATGCCTTAATACAAGCCCAATGAAGGTATCTTCTGATTTGCTCAATTACCAACAAACAAGGGGAAATAATATGTGGTTGACTACTAGTTATAACCCAATGTAAAAAAAGAGAAAGGGAGAGATTCAGAATAGGTAACAGGCATACATTAGCTTCAATACATATAAACCCTATAAGCCACCATCCTGAAGTCGTTACCTGGTTGGATTTGAACTTCAGAGAGGTCCCTTTAAAGATGACGATCTAGAAGATATGGCAAGCATTGCACAGACAAGTTGAGAACAAGGAGCAAAAATTGGAAAGGGAAACTATAGAGAGAAAAGCTTGGCAAAAGTATTTCACAATAATGAGTGTGACTTCTGAAGGGAAGCCATCACATGTCACTGGACGCATATGGAGCCCCTTCTGCCTTAGGGGAGCCAATTGGGTAGGAAAAGTTAGAAGAAAAGAGGGGAAGATGTTCCTCACTGCTGCCAGCTGTGCTCTAAAGCAATCTTTCCCATCAGCTACCATGTTAATGTAAGCAAGTGGGGGAATCTACAAAAGCATGCCACAGGAGAAACAAGCTGTAGAGACTGAATGAAGTTTGGTGAGCAGACATCAGCTAACGGTGGACAGGGGCTGGCAATGCAGACAGTCCAGATCCTCTAGCTCTACCTCAGGCACCAGAGAGCGTGCCCTCCACCAGGGAAGAATGTAGCCAGGGGGAGCTTAAGCAGCAATGACTTCCAAAAGAAGCTTCCATGGTCTCCATGGGTACTCACAGGGGATGGTGTAACTCTAGGACATAAAGGATCCCTCAGTAAGTCACACCCAACTTACAAGGAAACACAAAAAGGGTGATACCTAAGCTTGAGGAATAAAATGGGATCCTGGGATCCCAAGAAAATGTCAGGGAGGTGCTGAGATTGGGGATCAAGTCAGCAAACTCACTCTTGAGGAATCTTCTAATTTGAGTGGTGAACATCAGACAGTGAACATAGCTTCACAGTGGGTCCTCAATTGTATCTTACATTTGGAGAAACTGAGGGCCAAACTCAGTCCCATGAGTCTTGGGATTCAGTTTCCAGGGATGAGACATAAGCTCTTCTTAGGGAAGGCAAAGCAGATCTCTGCTCTATCAATGTGCTGACTCTTTTAAATTCAGAAGTTATTCCTCCCTCTTCCCACTTCAGCCAAATGGACAGACTGTGCAGTGACAGGGACAGAAATATGAGAGAGACTTTGCAAAGGAGCCTTCCTATTGGGCTTGGAGGTATTTGAGGTTCTAGCACAGATGACCCATGGTTCTAAATTAAGAGAACATTCTCTCTACATGTTTTTATGTTCAGGCTCAACTCAGTACCAGCCTTCTGGGACCAACCTAGCTGAAATGAACAGACTAACAAAGAGACTACAGAGTGGCAGGGCAGGAGGAGCTCAAATCTCAGCACTGTTAATTGCCCAATCTCTTTATTTATTTTCATTTATGAAGTGGGGAATTGATAAAACAGAGGAGCAAAAGTAACTAATGGAGACTGTGCTAATAATATAGAACCTAGAAATATGAATCTCCACCAGGAGGGTAGAAGAAGCAACTACTTACGTTGTGCTGCTGCTTTCCCCAAACCGCTGGTAGGAGCCCGGGGAAGAGAAGTTGTTCAGGCCTTCGGATGGGCTCTCGTCCGGGCTCACGTCGGTGGAGCTGTAGTCAGGGTAGTCCTCATTCCGAAGTCTCTGTGTGGACATGGCAGCTGCAGGGACAAGGACAGTGCTAAGACCTCCAGTGGCTGGGGCCTTTAGCTCCAAGCCTGGGGTGGGCTCTGGGGCAGAAGCAGCCATTGTCACAGTAGCTCAATGACAACTGCACAATGGATTAACTATAATGCGAGTGCCTGTACTTATGAAAATAAAAAAGGTGCAAAGTTCACATGGGCAAGCTGAACTGACTCAGCAATTGCCTCCCAGCTTTCCCAGCTGGGGACATACTCATAAGTTTCTAAGTTTGCCACAGCACACCTGGACAGAGCAGGGGTGAGGCATGCTTGAGAGGGGTGGAGGAAGATACACGCAGACACTTTCAGGAAGCCTTCCCTGTTCCTTAGGTAAGGATTAACCATCCCTTCCTTTGGGCTAATTTCTTGGACCTTGAACAACAGTTAAATTGTTTCTATAACCATCTTCCCCAAGAGCAAGTTCTCAGAGGATGGGAACCTAAGTATTCCTAACTGCATCCTATTTTTCCTCTATATTCATAATAGAAAGAACCTAGCTGCATTCAAGAAATCCCCTCCAGATCATCCAATTCTGCACAAACTTCCCACTAGGTGCCAGAGCCACAAATGACTTTCTCTTTCTCTTTGCCATGACCTCTGGCCTATCCTATACTCTTTGGAGGTCATCAGTGACCTTCATCTCCTCATGCTAGGACTCTTTCCTTGCAACCCAGGCTGAAAACTGAGAAATGGCAGTTGGAAACCCCTCCGAGGAAAACCAGGAGCATGACAGGTGCTCACCATTGGCCCTTGTCTCAGTATCTCCCCTCCACAACTCTCTTTCCTTTTTGTTTTTACAGATTTGCCAATTGTTTTCAGATGGTGAAAGAAGGAACCCTTCCTGTTGCGTGCTGGAGAAGGAAGGTGAAGGCGGGCTCCTCTGGATAGACTTTCTCAATAACAACTACAGAAAAGAAAACAATGACTTCTCTAATATACACAACAAGGATACATTTTGGGAGTCATGAATCCTAGAGCCTGTAGCTAGAAGAGCCTTCAGAAGTCACTCCAAGTGCTCATTTTACAGATGAAGAATCAACCCCCCAAAAGATGAAGAGGTCTGCTCTGCTACAGTCAAGGAGCAGCAGAGCAGTAAACATAGGTCCTGACACTCTGCTTGAATCTGGAAACATCTTCTGAATATACTGTCAGTTGCATGAGGGAGTATTATAATGAAAAAGACTCAACTTCCTGCCATCCAAGAATTTGCACTCAAGTGAGGAAAAAAAGGTACATGAACAATAAAAATTATGAATAAAAACCCTTTTGACACTTGGCAGACTGGCAAAAGTGCCTGCCTATAAAGGGTTCTTCTCCCTGCATATGGCTGAATGCCCACCCTGAATCTAATGTGCTATCTCAGAGGACCTAGTGAGGTGGGAAGACCTCAGAGAGCCATCACAACACGCCACCTGCCCCCAACACCCAACACTAGCTGCCAGAAGACGGCTCAATGCTGAGTGCTCCCATAGGTCCAGTCCCAGGTGACTCTCCAGGAATGGGCCCCACCATGGCACCTGAGTGCTCCAGGGTGACCTTGTTTTTCCCACCAACTGCAATGAAAAAGGGAACCCATGTACTCTCACAAGGAAAGTGCTTGGCAGAAAGCCAATAAAGGGCTTGGACGCTCCAGAGAGGATCCTGCTTAACTTCACCACCAGAGTGACTTCGCTACATAGCTAAGAGGGTGAATTTACTCACATGCTGGAGGGATTCAAAAAGTCATCTAGCTCGAGGACAGTTAATCTCATAAAGGGGCCAGGAAAAAAAAAATATGGAGTAGTTGAAAGCTGCTATTCAGGCAAAAGTTAATAAGCTAAGTTTCTAGGCAGGTCAGAAGAACTGGGTTCTAAGGCTGCCTCTCTCACCAGTTTGCTTAGTAACTTGAACAATTCTCCTTATTTGTCTAGGTGGTCTTTGTTTCAAGTATACAAAAAGGGGAGGGGATGAACTAAATTCTCTCTCAGTAATTCTCTAGCTCTAATATTTCAGGAATCAATGAATGTAATTATTTATGCAAATAGCAGCTAATTTCTAGTTTCTTACAACATACCAAAAGTATCTCAGGAATAGAGCCTTCCAAGTGAATCCTGCATACTAAGGGAGAAAGGACAGTACACAGGGCTGTAAGTACGATTCAAGCACCATAGAGGGTGGGTGCAGTTACTCCCAGGAGTTCCTTCTCTGGCTTCTTCTGGCAACCAAGGATTCCCCGTCTTGCTCTCTAGCTGTCCCCACTGAGTATTAGCCTCCAAGATCATCCTGGCCCTGGTCTTCTTATGATGAAACATGGTTTCTAAGTCTATTACTGCAATGGTCAATTCTTGCCATGTGGGAGGTTTTTCTAGAATCTGTAAACTATCAAAATGAGGAGTTGTAATATGTGAGAGTTTAAGACAAGCTTGTCCTTCAGGTTCTTGGGGACAATGAACAAAGTTTATACATTACATGTGGCCCATCAACACAAAGTCAAAAATCTCCATAAGATACTTAGATAAAGAATGAACTACTAAGTAAGAAAAGTCTACATGTTTGGTGGGAATATATACATACATTTATTTTTTCAAGTGTACATTCAACTGAAATTGTACTGAAATATAAACTGTTTATATAACTTTGATAAATTTTCTTCTTTTTCCTTATATAAACTATTTTTAGTTATCAATGTTCACAGTATTTTAAGGTTTTTTTCCCCCACTTATTTCATATCTAATCTTCATTGAATCTACACAGTGCACATATTAATGATGTGTAGTTGTAATATAATGGTCCATCTCATATTAATATAATAATTTGCTTCATTAGTTTCCAATTGTTGGAGTTAGGGCTTCTACTTTTTTTTTTTTTTTAAATAGCTAGCTTATATCATAGCTATTAATAAAAAGAATTCATACAAATAGTTTTTGATTTTTGGGTCATATCCTTAGAGTCAAACTAGGTGAATAGGCTCATTTTTATGGTTCTTACCATACCAATCATTGAACTAACCTGCAGTTTCACTAGCAATATAGGAACACAACAGTCTCTTCATAACCCTGCCAATATTGGATTTTACCACTTTAAGTTTTGCTCTTTTAGATGGATGAGTGGCTCCTTATACTTGTTTTATTTTACCTTTCTTCAATTTCCAGGAAAGACTGCTAAGAATAAAAACTTTAAAAGCATCTTTCCCCTACCTATCAGACTTATACTTTTGAAAATACCAATGTTCCCAAGATACCTATTTAAGAATTTACTCATTGGATTCTACTTCAAATTCAGTACACTAAACAAGGTCAATTCCAACAAGGGAAGGGAAATCCATTTATATGTGTTTGTAGTTCTCTTTCAGAGCACATGGGAAGGTCGAGGAGGAGAAAGAAGAAGAGGTAGGAGGAGGCAGTACTAAAGTGTCAGTTACCAAAAGCTAAACAATACTTTTAAGGGAGACTTGTAAACACATAGAAAATTATCCACTAAAGTTAGAACTAATAAGTTTAGCCAGGCTGCAGGATACAAGATCAATATACAAAGTCAGTTGTATAACTATTTACTTGCAATGAAAACTCTGAAAATAGAATTGAAAAAACAGTTTCATTTACTACAGCATCAAAAATAATGAAATACTTACAAAGAAATTTAGCCAAGTAGGTGTAAGACTTAACATAAAAACTACAAAACACTATAGAAAAAATTCAAGAAGAACTAAAGAAATTTTAAAAATTCCAGAATTCATGGATTAGAAGATTTAATATTGTTAAGATGGTAATACTTCCCAAATTGATCTACAGATTCAGCAGAATCCCTATCAAAATCCTAGCTGCCTTTTTTGCAGAAATTGACAAGCTGATTCTAAAATTCATATGGAAATTCAAAAGGGCCAGATCAGCCAAAAGAATTTTGGAAAAGAAGAAAGTTGGAGCATTTCTTCTCAATTTCAAAACTTAGTACAAAGCTACAGTAACCAAGACAATACAGTACTGGTATAGGGACAGACATTACAGATAAATGGAACAGAACTACAGAACTCAGAGTCCTGAAATAAATTCTCACATCTATGGTCAACTGATTTTTGGCAAGGGTGCCAAGAAAATTCACTGGGGAAAGAACAGTCTTTTCAACAAATGGTGCTGGAACAATTGGATATTAATGTATAAAAGACTGAAGTTGGAACTCTACACCACATGCAAAAATTAAAATGGATCAACTACATACATGTAGGAGCTAAAACTATAAAGTTTGACCTTGGGTTAAGCAATGGTTTCTTACATATGACAGCAAAAGCAAAAAAAGAAAAAAATAGGTAAATTAGACATCATCAAAATTCATAATGTTTGTGTCTTAAAGGACAACATCAAAAAAGTGAAAAACAACCCACAAAATGAGAGAAAGTTTTTGCAAATCGTATTTCTGATAAGGGACTTGTACACAGAACATATAAGGAACTATTATAACTCAATAATGAAAAAGACAACCCAATTAAAAATGGGAAAAAAACCAGCAACCCCCCTTCTGGGTATCTACACAAAAAACTTGAACCTTACTCCACAAAGACTTATGTACCCCAATGTTCACCACAGCGCTGTTCACAGTGGCCAAGACATGGAAACAACCAAAGTGCCCTTTGACAGATAACTACATAAAGAAGCTGTGGTACATATACACAATGGAATATTACTCAGCTATAAGAAAAGATGAAATGCTGCCATTTGCAACAAAATGAATGGACCTGGAGATCACCATGCTGAGAGAAATAAGCCAGACAGAAAAAACCAAGAATCATATGACTTCAGTCCTATGTGAAATATAAAACTGAAAGCAACAAAGAAAAAACAAACAATAACAACAAACCTCATGGACACAATCAATAGTTTCATGGTTATCTAGGGGCAAGCGGGAAAGAGATGGGAGAAGAGGGAAGGGGAGCCAAATATATGGCGATGGAAAGAGAAGTCACACTGGGTGGTGACATAATGCAACACATAGACAATGCACTGTAGAATTGTACATCTGGAGCCTATGTAATTCTTGCTAACCAAGGTCACCTCAATTAAGTCTAATAATAAAAATATATATTTATATAAAAACAAAAAGAAAACCGAAAAAAAATGGACAAAGGATCTGAATAAGTATTTCACCAAAGATGTGAAAATAGACAATAATCCATGACAAGATACTCAATATCATTAGCCACCAGGTAAATACAAACCAAAAGCATAATAAGATATCACTCACACCCATCAGGAAGGCTAAAAATCAAATACAGATAATGATAAGTATAGGAAAGGATATGGAGAAATTGGAACCCTCTCATACTTCCAGTGAGAGTGTAAAAGAGTGTGGCCACTTAAAAAACAGCCTGGCAGTTCCTCAAAAGGCCAAACATATACATAGTTACCATATGATCCAGCAGTTCCACTCCTAGGTGTGAAAACGTATATCCACAGAAAAACTGGTACACCAATGTTCATAGCAACATCATTCCTAATAGTCAAAAAGCAGAAATAAAGCTGATGAACAAATACAGTGCAGTATATCCATACAATGGAACATTATTCATCAATAAAAAGAAATGAAATACTGATACATGCTACAAAAGGAATAAACTTTGAAAAGAGTAAGTGAAAGAAGTTAGTCACAGAGGATCACATACTGTATGATTTCATTCATATAAATGTTCAGAATAGGGTACCCTATAGACAGAAAGTAGATTAATAGTTGCCCAGGGTTTGGGGTAGGGAGTTGGGAGGGATTAGTGGGTGTGGCTTAAAGGACAGAGTTTCTTTTGGGGTGATGAAAACATTCTAAAATTGATTGTGGTGATGATTGCACAACTCTGTGACTATATTAAAAAAATGAACTGTATACTTTAAATGGTTGAACTGTATGCTATGTGAATTATATCTCAATAAAGTTGCTAAAAATAATCCCCAATAGATTTGAGTCAAACCTGATTCAACCTCAGTGTTTCATTTTTAATGAGCCAGAAGATCCTGATTACAGATAGATTTATTATGAAGCGCTATAAAAAAAATATATGATCTCATTATGAGGGATACACCCCAGGCCTCACCTCCTACTAGTTTATGGGCTGATATATGCAGACTAAAGTGCCACCCATTATTCTGAAACAATTACATTGGGTTGGACTTTGGAACCCAGAGAAGTGGCAAATTCTCTACATCATCGGTTCTCAAGCAGTGGTATGCATATCCCCGGGGGTACATGCTAGGCTATTCAGGGGTACACAAAAAATAATCAGTAATGGCCAAAAACCAAGTAAAGTAAAAAAATGCAAAACATTAGTTATGGCACAATAAATGCTAACTAAGTTTGAATCACTGATAACAGAGACACTTCAAATTTAGATCGCATTAGCGAATGATTGGTGAGGGCATGGCTATGAACCCTTCCCCCAAACCGCTCTTCTACCAATCATCACATAGTTTAAGAACAATCAATCTGAAACATTTCTAGAATTTCCCCAAACATATCAATACATCTGTAGCCAGACTGATCAGTTTAGTTATTGACTAAGTATGTTGTCTTTGTGATTCAAGCAGTTTTTTTATTTACTGCTTAAATACTTAATCATTATTATCAATATTTAACTGTTACAAATATTGTAAAATTAAATCTATCTTTTGTACGTTTGGTGTAGTAATTTCTCTTTCCTAACTTATTACCTCATTTCCACTATTTTACATTAAGATAGGCACTGAACAAAAGTGTCAGTATTTAAAAACAGCTGCTTAAAAGGGGTACACAAGTAGAAAAAGGTTGGAAATCACTGCTCTAGATGCATTTTCTCTTCTCTGTTACCAGAATTCAGGTACAGACTATTGCTAAGTGTGGTCTACGGGGAAAAAAGTGACAATTTCTGACTTCCACATGATTTGTTTTTTAAAAACATCAGGTAGGACTCCATCTAACCTACCACAGAAGCACATTCCATAAACTCCGTAAATTGAGACTCCTGCCTGTAAGAGTCTGGTATAAGGGTAGCCACAAAACAGCTGCTGACCTCAGCAGACTCTGCTTAGGAGGAGCTGAATAGGCAAACACACTCACTTTTTACCCACAATCATAAAAATCACTACATGTTAGGATCAGGTATAATTTAAAGAAAATTGAGCTCCAGCTTCCCATTCCCCAGCTGGTTAAAAATTTTAAGTTAGATCTAGCATACCAGATTCCCAGTCCAGTGCTCTTTCTACCACACCATAAATGATCTACGCTTCCTAAAATCTTCCTCAGAACAACAAAGCTGGGGCAGGATTAGGTCTGCAGGGGGAATTCTGAATAATAAAAAGTACATGACTTCAGAGCTTAGTTGGGTGACCCTAAGCACATTAATCTCCCTTGGCCTCAGTCTCTTGGTCTGAAAAAATGTTAATAATACCTACATCACGATACTGTTAAGAAGATAGAAGGAAAAGAAGTTAAATATGTGGGCTGGCCCATCATGGAACCTCATGAATGGCAGCAATTATAATTATTACTGTGGAGAAGTTCAAGGACAAGAAGTTAGAAAGCTCACTACACATACTGAGTGCTACAGTACTTCCTCCATTCCAAAACTATGGCATGCTAAGCCATGTCCCCACCTTGAAAATGATCTACATGCCATGAGCATCCCACATAGACAGATTCTCGAATTTCATGGAAAAGGGTCACAGGGTAGTCTTTCCTACTAGAGAGGGTCATTGAGAAGTGGCCCTGGGAGTCAAGGCTTCAAGTGGTATGTCTGGGAGATAAAAGAAGAGAGATAGCACCAAATGCAGCATCGCATAATTTTGGCATATTCAAAATGTTCCACCCTTTAAACAGAGGAGGTGAGATCTGTGTGCTCTGACCCAGCCAGTAAGGCCCAGCCAAAGGAGGAAGTTTCAGGATTCCTCCAAGGCCTGGATTAAGGCAAATGCACTCAAAGTGAGTTTCCCCTATGGGAAAAAGAGAAAAGCTAGGCGTTAGTAATTAGTCAGTCACCCACTTCTGGAAGGGGTTATCAGGATCAGAGCAGTAAAAGTAGACACCAAAGTCTATTCACTCACCCAGTTCTAGGATCTTGCTTCTGGTCAAGGTGTGAAGAAGAAATGTATTATTAACAGCAATGACTCTTCAGTATCTGACCCTCAAAGAGACATTAAGCATTTAAAGAAGATGTACTCACTGGGAGGAGAAGGGGGATAAAAGAGAAAAAAGAAAAAGCAGGAATACTTAACATGAGAATAGTTACCTGAAGCAAAGGGAAAAATAAAGCATTCACAAAAGCAGACACCTACTCTATTGTACTTACTATCCCACACGCTAACAAGGCCAGTCCTTTAATTGCACAGAACCTCTGAGTTGGAAGAAATCTTAAAACTGTATCTAGTCCAACCCTCTAACCAACACAATAATCTAATCTACAACATCCTCAAAACTAATTGCCCAGTGACAATCAGCTCCAGTGACAGGGACTTCCATGCTCTGTGTTGCAGGAGAGCACCATGTAAGAGAGTGCTGATTCTTTGAAAGTTCCTATGCTTACCCAAAACCACTTCCCTTATAGCATGTGCCATTCATTGGTCCTAGCTGTAGTCTCTGGACTATTACAAAACAAATGGAATCTGCCTTTCCTTTAAAATAGACAAAGACAGCTCTGACCACGTCCAGCTGCCACAAGGGTGGGGCTGTATGACCAGCCAGGGGAAAATAAGGACCCAAGAGCAGGCAATTATAAACGGCACAACCAGAAAGCAAAGGGAGAGAGACTCAATATCATCATCAAAGCATCCTCTGCTGGATCCAGCCTCCATCCCAAAGTCTCAAACTCAGAGCACAGGACCAAGCCTTTTGTGTCCCCGTACTTCCTGACTTCAAGAACATCTTTAAAGAAAACGTGTTCTAGGTGTACAGGTTAGTTCCTGCAGACTAGCCCCTTGACAAGAGTAAAAGAGGGTCTTGATCATATTCAAAATGATAAAAGGCAGTTAAAACCATTTTCTACTGTCATCATATTCCTTGGCCACAATACAGAGACAGGAAGGAAAAGGAGCATTTCATGGCAGCCTAGAAATAAGCAGGAAAACTGCTTCCTGGACAACTGGATGAAGTCCTGTTGCGAGGCAGATACTAATGTACATCCGGGAGAAAAAACAACAACCCTGATTAGAAAACAGACCTAGATGCAGAGAATGTCAGAGCAGAAGAGGCCTTTAGGGATTCGAGTCCATCACTGTCCAGACAGGGAAACCTACACCCAAGCAAGGACAGGGGTCACCTGAGGTTGCAAAGCCAAGTGTCAGCAAGCCTCAGTAAGTGCAAAACCTCCCATTCAAATAGCCAGCGTTCCCCAAAGCTGACGAGCTACAGAAACAATAATGATAAGGAAGCCGCGATCTGGGCCCGCTCCAGGTGAATGCCAGGGCCCTCCACGACCTCCCGCTCCCGGGCGGGCGGGCTGGGAGCCCCCCGCCCTCCCGGGAGCAGCGCCGACTCCTCTTGTGATCTTGGAAGGACTGACACAGCATTCAGGACGGGCCACAAACCTACAGAATGATGAGTCTGCAGGAGAAAAGCACCCGAACGCCGAACCGGGGAACCACACCCGGGGGCGAGCTGAAACGAGGCCGAGGAAGACGCGAGGCAGCAAAGGGGTGACTTTGCACGCGGCAAGTTTTCTGCCGCGGGCGTTGTGGTGACACGCAACGCGCGGCCGCAGCGCGGGGACAGCTGAGCGACTCGGTGCCTGGGGGACCTGAGGCAGCCCCTGCTGCTCCCTGGACCTCGACCTCCCCGACTGTCCTGGGGGCGGGGCGCAGGGGGTCCCTGCAGTTCTGGTTTTCTACGCCCCCGAGACCCCCCCCCATTAGGAGGGCCCGGGCAGGGCTCCCCGAGAGGGCCGGTCCCCTTGGGGAGCGTGTCAGAAGCCCTTGGCAGGTCGTCTGGGTCATCTTCCCCATCTCGGGACCTCCGTTTCCACGCCGGTCCCACCGAACGGGGAGGTGAAGGGAGGCAGCGTGAGGGACAGGGGAGACTCCAGGCCGCCTCACCCCAGGAAGGGTGCCCGCTGGTTACCACAGCTGCGGTGGGGGCGCCGAGGAGACTCGAACCCGCAGTGCAGAACAGTGGGTGCCTGACCCGGAGCAAGCGCTGCGCCCCTGAGGAAGGCGACGGGGGTCCTGAGGAACGCGGAGACCGGCCGTCAGTCACAGCCTGTCCGCGCGCGGACTCACCGTTCGGGCTCCGGCTCGGGCTCCGCTCCGGCTCCGACGCCTGCCTCAGCGCAGCCCACCCCGCCTCGCCTCAGCACCGAGGCCTCGCCATCCCCTTTAGCTGCCCGGCAGCCACTTCCGGGCCTCGTCACGTGATACAGGTACCCGAGGCCCCGTCACACCCGCAGCTCCTCCCATCTCGCGGCGCCGCAGCACCCCCTGGCGACATGCTGCTGCCACTGCGGGAAGGATGGTGCTCGCGGAGAGAGCGGGGGAACTGGGCGGGGCGTTTATTTCGGAGCATGCGCAGTGAGTCCCGAGTCGACCAGCACTGTCTCGTGGGAGTTTGAGTTTTTACACTCGCTGTATTTTCTTTAACAAGGCTCAATGAGCACATATTGCTTTTATAATCAAGAAACAATACATCGTTTTCAAATTTATCTAGCCATATTGTTTGATGTTTACACAAACTCATTTGTGATTGCTACTGAAAATGGGACTGTGAGGTAAGGCAACATTACCTTTTCAATAGATCAAAAACTTTTAAGCAACATTTTTAAATGAGTGGCAACATTTCAGTATGTTTGAGGTGTATTATCTATATTTGTCTTTCCTCCTTTTGTTAGCAGATTTTACTTTTAAAAATTATGAAACTACTGAGCCAAAAAAGGAAACTATTGGTACAGCTACAAAATAGATAAATCTCAGAACAATTAATGCTGAGTGAAAGAAGTCAGAAAAAATATTCCTTTTATATTATGTTCTGAAAAATTTTAAATCTCTGGTAACAGAAAACATCCGTGGTTGCCTGGGAAGGGGTCAGGAAGAGAGAGTAATTGTAAAGGGACATAAGGAAAGTTTCAAGGTGACAAATACGCTCACTATCTTGATTGTAGTGATAGTTTCACAAGTGAATGTAGATGTATGTTGAAACTTACCCTATTATACACTTTAAATATGTGCAGTTTATTGTATATAAATTAGCTGTTGACAACATTAGACAATATATAAGTATATTAACAGTGAAAATTCCTTCTCCCAAATTCATTCTTTTCTCCAAAGATTAAAGTTACTATGAGTATTATTCTTCAAACCTTATACTAAGTATTTATAGAAATACATATATATATATATACATATATACACACACATGCAGAAATGTACAGATTTGTGACATTAAAATTGAGAATCATGAACATCAGTACTTGTTTTGCTTAAGACTAACTCTTCACTGTCTATACTGTTTAAATTTTTTCATTAACATATGTTACTTTATATGTTTTTTAAAAATCTACTCCACTTGGTTTATCTCACCAGAGAAAGAGAAAAGAATGAAGATTCATGCTCAATTCAAAATATGAAAGCCAGTGAATTTATCCCACCACTGGAAGAACCCCCCAGTTTATTAACTGCTCAGGGAAATGGGGAGACACCATGCACCAGCAGGGGTTGGCATCCACTATATCTGCCAGGGTTCCTACCTTACATCGTTCCATTCAGCCTTGTATTAGAGAAAGGTCTGTCTTGCTCTTTCCCCAGAACATACTTCTGAACCCAGCAAAGTCCCATTTCCTCTCCTGCAGACTCAACAAGCCCTTTTATGGACTGTGGGAATATATACAGTGATACAGCCTAGGAGACCAGCCCTACACCTGGCTCCAGGACCACATCCACTAGGGGAGGTACCTAGCCTCTCCTTGCCTGAAGTGGGGTAGGATGGTGGGTCCCAGTGAGGTCCCTGGGGCCTTTATGTCCCTCTGGAAATACAACCCTAATTAATAATCAATATTTTTGGATGTCCTAAGACAGTTGTTTTCAAAGTTGGTTTCTAGTCCAGCTGCATCAGTATCACCTTGGAACTTGTTAGAAATACAAATTCTTCAGCCCCATCCTGGACCAACTGAATCATAAACTCTGGGAGTTGGGCCCGGCAACCTGCATTTTAACAAGACATCCAGATGATTTTGAAGCATATGAAAGTTTGAGAAACACCACCCTAAAGAAACAATTGTGCATTGTTAATGACAGATACAGCTTCTAGGAGCAAAATAATATATTAAAAAATGAATGTTTCTTGTGTTTAACTAGAGAATTGTCTTTAATCCTGAAAGGAGCACAGCTATGGGACTCAAGACCTGCACATGAGTCCAGATGGACTGTTGTAGGGTCAGAGCTAGGTGCTTCTAGAATCCAGATCCCTGAAATACAGATGGGGAAATAAAGCCTTCAAGACAGGGAGCAATTTGCCCAAAGGTGCACAGTGAGTCATGACAAGCTGCAAACGACAACTCTGAAAGGTGTTGTGTAAATGCAGTCAACTCCTCATTATCCTAGGAAAGGGTAACTCCTAGTTACCCCGAGTGTGGGTTAACGGATTCTGGGAGCTGAAGTTTGGAGCCAGCTCTCTCAGCAGTCAGGAGACACTTTGACCGCTGAGTCGTATTGTTTTCTTCACCAGCTCTTCCCCTCTACCCCTTCGCCCACTGCCCACTTGTCTGTGGTCACTGGAAGTCAAAAGATTACGTGACAAGGCTATCATAGATACTGCTCACACAGTGTGAAATAAATCTTTCCCAATTCAGCACATGTCCTGCATTGGTAAAACCTTTATTGGCAGCCATTTACAAGAAATGCATTTTTAAAGATTGGTTTGTTTTGGGGGTTTGTTTTTGTTTTTGTTTTTGTTTTTTGTATGTGGGTAGTTCCCTGGCCAGGAAACGAACCCAGGCTGCAGCGCTAACAGCGCCAGCGCCGAAGCCTTAAGCCACTGCACCATCAGGGAACTCCCTACAAGAAATGCATTTTGATGCCACATTTTATTGTGACTGATTTGGAATGCCCTGTAAACGTCTTTACTCACACCTACTGACTGTTAGTTGTGGACTTGTCTAAGCAGAAAGAGCATATGTTTAAGGCAAGCGGGGTGTAGAAGAGGGCAGTGGAGACCCTTGAGCTCCAGCTGTAGCATCAAGGGCCAAGAAGCTAAAAGATACGTGTAAGCAAAAAGGGACCAGGCTAAGGAGACCCGAGGCCAATCTGAGATGGTTCCTGACCCTGAACATCAGGGGATGCCAGCCAGCACATGGTGATCCAAAATCCGATCTACTCTGTACTGTCTAGATTAGTCAATTCACTAAGAAACCGAGTCCCATTTACTCATTAATTCACTCACCCACTCATTAAGCAAGTATCAATTTAGTACTCACTATGGGCCAGTCACCGTGCTCGGTGCTAGGGAGATCTGGGTGAATAGAATAGACGTGATCCCTACATTGATGGAGGTTTACAACCTAGCGATAGAGACAGAAAATAAATAAGAAAAGAAGTAAATATATAATTATGAACTAGGGTAAGAGCTACAGGGAATTGGGGAAAACGTCTCTGAGGAGGTGAAGTTTAAGGCACAACCTAAAGGACACGTAAGAGCCAACCACTTGAAGAGTTGTGGGAATAACTATCTTGTTTTTTTCTTTTGTGGTTCCCTGGCTGGGAACCACCCCCGGGCCACCGTGTTGAGATGCAGAAGCCTTGCCACTACCCCACCCCGGGAAGAACTATCTTAAGGAAGGTAGCAGCAAAGCACTGTGAAGTGGGAAGAACTCAGAGTCTTCCAGAAACTGATGACGCTTACAGAGTGAGGTGGAAGGGATGCAAAAGGAAAGAATGGGAAAGTAGCAGGGGCCAAATCATGGGTTAGAATGTTATTCCAAAAGCAGGGGAAAGGCCCTGAAGGATTTTTTAAGCAGAGGAAGGGCATGATACAATCAATAACTTCTAAAACCTCACTCTGATTGCTGTGTGGAGCATAGATTGGAGGGTCGAGATGGAAGCAGTGTCATGCCATGGGGGACGGGATGGTCCATTCTAAGCAGAGTGTTGAGTGTCCAAGTCAAGTCGGTTGGAATTTGTGGGAGGGCAGGGCCTTCCTTCTCCAAGCAGATGAGATTGGGCAGCAGGTAATGGGGGAGGGAGGCTAAGCCAGGCCGTCTTGACTCCGTGGCCACAAAGGTTCTGCCTGGAAACATACCTGGACACGGGAGTGATGAGCCTGCCAGGGTGTTCCTGTTTCTTCTGAAGCTGCCTCAGGGCTGTGGAGAGCAATGGCACCCTAGTAAGAGCAGTGAGACGGGGGCTGATATCCCAGCACACTGGGTGGCTCCATCTTCTCTCTGCCTTCCTGCTTTTTATAACAGTCTTCTCCCCCCAAGACCCAGGTACACTGTGTTCTTCCTGATGTGGGCCAGTCGGCTTCTGCTGTGTGTTCGTGTGTTTTTGGCAGGTGGCTGTAAAGAGAGAGGGCAGAGTGCTGGAGCAGAAATACAGGGGAGCAAGAGGTAGCCCAGCCGGAGCTTGAGCAGCTCCCTCCCAAGCAACCAAGTTCAGGTAAGCCTCAATAGCTCAGCCTTTGCTTTGGAACCTCCAGGTCCTTACCTCAGAGCAGCGGCAGGTAAAACTGAGCACACCTTTCTCACTTGAGAATCTTCGAGTTCTCGCTATCGAACAGGGTTTGTTCTAAACACCTTAATCGGGCTCAAAAGACCCTGGGGAACCTGGCCTCCACCTATCCTCCAGCCTGACGTTCCCCTCCTCTTGTGTATGTGTCCTAGGCCCCAACATATCTGAGCCGACTACCGTTCCCGCCTACACGTCCTGTCCTACCATGCTGTACTTCACACGTGCAGTGTCCTCCCTCCTGCGCTCTGTCATCTCCACTCTCTAAATCACACCATCCCGAAGGCCCTCCTCCTCTGGGAATCATTCCCTGGTACACCCAGCGTCATCGCCTGCTCGTGTCAACTCTATTTTTTAATACACATTGTTTCCCTTGAAGATAGTGAGGCGTCCGTCTCTCTGTAATTGGCCTGCGAGCTCGCTGAGGCCAGAAACGTTTCTCTCGAATTATTAAAACAAAGTCACGGCTCGATAAATGGGCTAGGTGTGTATTTTCAGCAAATAGGTCTTCAAACCCTAATGCTGGAAGAAACACAGGTAGTATAGGCCATTAAAAAGGCTTACTACAAAGCACTGTGTACAACTAAATCTCACTTTCATAAATATTTGTTTGCAGGTGTATACCTATGTCTATATAGGTATCTACTCTAAATATTAACTGCAGTTACCTCTGAAATGAATCTACAGGTGTGTATCTTTTATCTTCATATTTAAATCTTTATAGTTGATATTTTTTTCTTCAGAACTCAAAAACAATAATAGCTTTTTTAAAAAAATCAATAATATAGACATTATCAAGTTACAGTTCCCCATAACTGTCTCCTACTGCAAAAACATACACAAAAACAAAAAGTTATGTGAATAATTTTTGAGGGTTTTTTTCATGAATATGCATATATAATATTCATTTTATTTCAAACTATGATATTGACCTGACATTTAACTTTTTTTTTTTTTTTTTTGCTTAATGGACTCACTGTATGTGACTTATTTCCAACTCCTTATTAACAGACATTTGGGTTGTTTCTATTTATCTGATGTCATTGCTATTATAAACAATGCTGTGAAAAGAATCTCCAGAGATAATTTGCTCTTCTTATACTTCCTCTTTGTTTCTTAGGTCTTCTAAATTGTTAACCATCAATATTTTCTATCCTCATGAAACAAAATCTTGTTTAAAAAAATGAAGTGTCTAGCCATCTCTCTGTCTGTTTGGAATTTAACTAAATGCTTTCTTTTACTTAATGAATTCATTCATTTATTCATTCATTCAACAGATACAGTCCTGCCCCGCACAACGTTTCTGTCAATAACAAACCGCCTGTACAACATGGTCCCATGCGATTATAATGGAGCCGAAAAATTCCTGTCACCTAGAGATATCTCAGCACAATGCATTACCCACATTTGTGACGGCGCTGGTGTAAGCAAACCTGCACTGCCAGGGGCATAGAAGTACAGCACATACAATTGTGGACGGTGGCGTGATACTTGATAATGACAATAAACAAGTATGTTACTGGTTTATGTAGTCACTATGCTATAACTTTTATCACTATTTTAGAGTGTACTCTTTCTACTTACAAAAACTAAGTTTGCCATAAAACAGTAGGCTGCTACGCCGGCAGCAACCTCGTGCATTTCGTGTTTCCCGTGTCTCTTGATTGCATCGTTTCCTCTTGGGCTTGATTTAATCACGTGTTGTTTTGTTCCTCATGGTCCCTAAGCATACTAACTCCACTGCTAATGGTGCCAGGAAGAGGCCACACTGAATACTTGACCTGGGAATGATATTAAAAGTGATTAAGGACTATGGACGTGGAAAATCAGTGATGGTTATTGCTCGCCAGTCAGACATGTCCCATTCCACTATAGCTACAGTCTTGAAGAACAGGAATAAAGTGACAAAAATTGTTAAAGGACCTGCTTCAGTGAAGGCAACGGGACTGACAAAAATCTGAGAATGGGTTCTATCAGACATGGAGAAACTTCCAACGACCTGGAATGAAGACCACACACGGAAGTGTCACCCCACTCTCTGCACTGTGACGATCACAGTCAAAGCAAAAAGTTTGTGATGTTGAAAGAAAAGTTTAGGCCCAACTGAAGTGTTGAACTAACTGCTAGCTCCGGGTGGTTTAAACGATTTAAGAATTACTATTCGTTACATAGTATGAAAGTGAGTAGTGAGTCTCTGAGTGTTGATAGGAAACCAGCTGAAGAATTTTTGGAAACTCTAAATAAACTAATTGTGGAGAAAAATCACTCATCAGAGCAAATATTTAGTATGGATGAAACCTCCCTGTTCTGGAACCAGATGCCTTGAAAAGGACTTTCATCCATAAGGAGGCCAAGCGAATGCCCGGTTTCAAGGCTTTTAAGGAGAAGATAACGGTTTTGCTTGGGGGCAGTGTTGCACGTTACAAATTGAAACCCTTTGTTATCTGGCACAGTGAGAACCCCAGGGCCTTCAAGCATATCATAAGGACACTGTCAGTGTCTTGCTGGAACAATAAGAAGTCAGAGACCACCTGACTCCGCTTGCAAGATCCTGTCTGATTGCAAAATGGAGAAGCACTGTTTGGGAAAAAATACACCTTTTAAGATTTTGCTTATTGTTGATAACGCTCCTGGACATCCTCAATTTATTGGTGATCTTATCCCAATTTCAAAGTGGTTTTTCTCCCTCCAAACCCTGTTTCTTTGACCTAACCAGTGCATCAAGGAGTTATAGTAGCTTTTGAGGCCAACTACCTGAGGAGGGTCTTTGCTCAGGCTATCACTGAAACTGAGGAAGACACTCTGAAGACACTGATGCAGTTCTGGAGCTATGACTCCATCAGCAATCTTGCTTGGTGATATCACCAAGGAGTGTATAAATGACATCTGGAAGAAGACACTCACAAGGTTTGTTCATGACTGCAACAGATTGGCCAAGGATCAGGAGCTTGCAACAATCAACAAGGCTATGGTTGCAAAGGTAACCAACTTTAACCTGGGTGTGGGTGAGGATGACACTGAGGAGCTCCTCGAGGGGGTTTCCGTGCAACTGAATAATGAGGGGCTGTTGGAACTGGAACAGGACCACATAGCTGGAGAAGAAGGAAAAGCAAAATTTAAAAAAACTGCGAGAAAAAGAATCCTCAAGAAAATTCCCAGAGAAGGGAGTTTAGCAGAAGCTTTTTCAGATTTCAACAAACTCTTAAAAAATTAAAAACATGGACCCCAACAACAATAGGTTTTCATTAATAAGCAGGAATGTTCAAACCCCTATGGACACATTTCTAGAAAGAGTGCCCCCTCCTCAGGAAGAGCCTCAGGCAGGCCCTTCAGGAGTTTTTCCATAAGAAGACCCTGTTGTCATAGGAAGCCGGTTACTGCCCCTGGGGACCTTCCAGTGGGGCAAGGGGAGGGGGTGGAGGTCAGTGACACTGGTGATCCTGGGTGTGCAGGCCTACACTAATGGGTGTGTTCCCATCTTAGTTTTTAACAAAAAAGTTTAAAAGTTCAAAAACAAATTTAACCCACAAAGACTTACAGAATAAGGCTAGAAAGAAAAACTATTTTGTACAGCTGTACCATGTGTTTATGTTTTAAAGGAAGTGTTATTACAGGACTCGAAAAGTTAAAAATTGTGCAGTGTATAAAGTAAAACCATTACAGTAAGCTATTATTGAAGGAAAATATTTTTTATGAATTTAGGGTAGCCTAAGGGTGCGGTGTCTGTAAAGTCTGCAGGAGTGCACGACGGCCCAGACGTTCACGCCCACAAACCAGCACCCACTGACCCGCCAGGGCAGCTCCAGTCCTGCACGCCAAGTGCCCTAGACATGTGTGCCATTTCTTTGTCTCTTATGAAGGGGAACCCAGAATTTATTTAACAATTGGGTATTCTGACATGTTTATATCTCGGTCACCTTCCAGGTACTCTCTGTTTGGTGCAATACACCTAAGGAGACACTTTTTTTCCTGCTCCGAACAGTTTCTGGACTCGTCGATTTCGCTGCCTTTTGGTGCTTTGCCATTTTTTGTTTCACCTCTTCCACGTCGGCTAAGCGTTTCCCTTTGAGGATGTTTTTCATCTGGGGAAACAAAAAAAAAAAAAAAAAAGAAGTCACTCGGCAAGATGGGGTGAATAGGCAGTGTGGGGCACAGGGGTCATGCCTATTTGGTCAGAAAGTGCGGTGGGGCAGGTGCGTTGTCATGCTGCACGTGGCTCGTAGAAATCGCCCACCACGAAGTGGGCACGAACTTTGAAAGAGCCCCCAAGAGGCCGCCCTCTTTCTTTTCAACGAGACAGCAGAACCGATGCAGAGGTGCAGACCTTTGTGAAGACCCTCATGGGCAAGACCGTCACACTTGAGGTTGAGCCCAGTGACACTATTCAGAATGTCAAAGCTAAAATCCAAGACAAGGAGGGTGTCCCCGCTGACCAGCAGCGTGTGAGTTTTGCGGACAAACAGGTGGAGGATGGCCGTGCTCTCTCAGACTATAACATCCAGAAAGAGTCCATCCTGCACCTGGTACCTCGTCTGCGGGGTGGCATCATCGAGCCTTCCCTCCGCCAGCTTGCCCAGAAGTACAACTGTGACAAGGTGATCTGCCACAAGTGTTATGCTCGCCTGCATCCCCGTGCTGTCAACTACCACAAGAGGAAGTGTGGCCACACCCACAACCTACGCCCCAAGAAGAAGGTCAGATAAGGCCCTTCTACCACCTCCTTAGCCCACAGGGCAGCCTCCTGCTCAAACCCCTTGGAACTGCGGCTTCAATAAAGTTTCCCTTTCACTGAAAAAAGAAAAAGAGTCTCAAAAAGAAAAAATTCACTGAAGCCAAACAGCCTCTCACAACACCACCAGCTGGGACACGGATGCAGATGGTTCCTAGAACACTCACGTAACAGGAGAAACCTGTGCTGCAAGGGACCTGCCCTCCAGAAGATAATTTTTGGTTTTTCTTGGGTCCCCGCTTGTATGTCATATTTTTACTGTACCTTTTCGGTGTCTAGATATGTTTAAATATGCAAACACCATTGTGTTACAACTGCCTGTAGTCTTCAGTACGGTAACGAGCTGTACAGGCGTGTAGCCCAGCAGCGGTAGGCTGTACCCTGGAGCCTAGGTGTGTGGCAGGCTGTACCACCTAGGCTTGTGTAAGTGCAAGATGTTCGCATGGCAAAATCTCCTGTTCTCAGAACGTACTGAGCATCATCTGTGAGCTGGTCACTGCTGCATTGTAGCAGTGAGCAAGCTAGGTGAGGTCCCTGTCCTCAGGAGACTTACATCCTGGTGGGGATGGTAATCATTTAGCCATAAATTAGTGCCAGTGTAGAATGACAATCCATGACAAACCCTATGGAGAAAGTGGGCTGGGCGCTCTGCTTTGGTTTGGGGTGCATTGTCTCTGAAGGCTGACTAAGGGAAGGTTGGGAGACAAGGGAAATATTCTGTAGAGGGAACCTCCAATGATCTGGGGCTCCTGGGGGCTCAAGGTTGGCAGCACAGACTGGAGGACATGGGGGCGGGAACTGGGAGCTGAGGTGCACAGAACCCTTCCTTATCTGTACTTGATCAAAACAGCCAGTGAGACAGGTGACGGCTGGGGGCAGAAGGTGCGACTCCCACACCCACCTGGGACTTTGGCGTCTGGACAGTGTGGGCCCTTCCCGTCCTGGTGCCGCTGTCCCAGCCTCAACCCCTACCGTGCTAGAGAAGAATATCTGATCGAAAGCTGTGGCATAGGGAGCACGTCTCTTCAGTGGGCCTCATTTGATTCCTCTAAAAAATGGGAGAACTGAAAACCTCTGTATGACAATCCCCCCCAAGAAGGCAACTCACTTACACATGATACCATGGGCTGCACATTGAAAGTCTGCTATTTTGTTTGGTATGCCCTTAATTGGCACATTTGGATGCTAGAGTTGTTTTTTTTTATCTAGCATGAGAAAAATTACTTAAAAAGTCTGCACCAAAAGGGAGGTTTGTAATGGTTTTCAAATACTTTCTTATCCTCTGAACCCTTTGAATGAAATAGCAAAGGAACACAATCTTTAAAACAAACCAGCATTTCTCTCACATAGCTCAGGAAATAATGTGCACATGGGGATAGATAGATAGATAAATAGATAGATAGATTTTATATATATATATATATATATATATATATATATATATATATATATATATATATATATATAAAATATCTCCACACATACAGAGAGAGAAGATAATAAAGCAAGTGTGTTAACCTTTGAGGGATCTGGTGAAGAGTATATGGAAAGAGTATGAGGGTATATTCTTGCAACTTTTCTGTAAGCCTAAAATATTGCAAAATAAAAAGTTAAAGGGACAGATCAGAATTTTATCCCCAGCTTGAAGTGGTGCTCACATCCGTGCACAGATAATGAGTCGGGGCTGGAAGCAATGTGGCTGTCTCAGCTCCTAAGGCTTTTAAATTCCAGAGCCGAGGCTTAAGCCCTCACGTTCCAGCTTCCAGACCGAAACATTCCCTCTCAGATGCCTCTTCTGGTCTTCCTCTTTTTCTTTCTTTTAAACAGTTGCCCTTTTAGTTCTCCATTGTTAGGAGTGTCACTGGGTCTCCCACCACAAACTTCTCCACTGCCTTCTCCCTCCACACACATACACAAGGCTGCCCGAATGTTATTCAGTCACAGCTGAGGTCCCCACGTTACTGCTCTGAAGCACAGAATCACAGGTCACAGGTAGCGGGAGCTGGAAGAAAGGATGAACACAGATCTTTCATGACAAGTTACTCGTTCCACAAGTGGATGACGGGCGCCCTCTGGTGGTCTGAGCTTAGAAGCACAACTTCTTTAAAGACACCAGCCAGTACATTTTAACTGTGATTTTCTGCAACATCACTTATCATCATCATCATCATCATCCATTATCATCATCATCATCATCATCATCATCATCATCATCATCCATGGGCCACAAGGTTCTCAGAGGTAGAGCCTTTCCTGAGAATGCAAAAGGGTACTCAAATAACAATAGGTGGACAAGAAGACCTTAAAGGTGATATTATTGTAACTGGTATTATTGTGATTCATATTATTGATATAAATTTGTTATTGATATAATTCATATGATCAATTTTAACATACTGATATTGGTGTAATTCCTTTTACCTGGAGATAACATGTTGGGCTGTGTTTTTTTCTTTCTCGAGCTTTGTGATGGATAACGTGGATGAATTTAGAATAATAACCAGTGGGGTAATGGGGTGTCTACATAAATGGAGACCACTGTGTAGTTATGGCCCCTCCATTCTCAGGTTTTAGCTCTGGAAAACAATGCGGGACCCTGCCCAGTTTCCACTCATCCTGCGCAGGGCTTTGTTTGTGCCCACCACCCCATACGTAAGCCTCAGGACCTCGGGCTGCTCCAAGTTTGGGGCCACCACCACGGCAGTCATCATCCGCAGCCTGGTGAGTGCCTTCAGGCCTCAGAGCCAGAAGGATGGTGTGCAAGTGGGGCTTATGTGACTGTGCATAGAAATTCGCATTCCTGATGTATAAATAATACTTAGAAAAGGATTATGTGATAACTTGGATTTAGTTTTCTGAGTAATTCACACTCATCATTAAGAAGAAAGAATAGCAAGTATTTATTGGGTGTTTCCCCTGTACGGAGTTGCTTTTATGACAGCCCCATCCACCCCTTGGAAGATGGAGTACCAGAGTAAGGAGCCCTGACGTGATTTAACCACGTTCCCTAGCTTCACGGAGAGACCGACACGTGCACCACCCATTCGTATGTGAGAGGCGTGCTGATGACTGCGTGTTACGGGGACTCAGAAGGAGAATCTGTCCTGACCAGGGAGCAGAGAGGCATCGCAGAAGCCTCTGAGACTTGAACAGTGAATGGGCATGTGACAGATTCCAAATGGAAGGGAAGGGCATTGTAGGCGGAGCCAGAGGCGAGGCTGTGCTGTGTGCTCTGGGGACGGCTCTGCTGTGCGGTGCGGTTGCACTGCTGAGCTCATGGGGTGCAGACACACAGAGACTCGTGAGAGGAGACGGTGGGAAACTGGACTTGCAACATGGTGGGCTTCGAATCCCAGGCTCCAGTTTGGAACCCTTTCCTATAGGCAGTGAGACGCCATGAAAGGCAACACTATAACATAATCACTCACATTTTTTCTCTCTTCTGTCCATTAAAAGACATTTTTATTTCTCCTATGCTTGATAAAAGGGAGTCCTATGTGGTTAGCATGCCATGATCTTAGACTTTCAGAGACCATCAGATCCAGCCCGTGCCTTTTCCCAGGGACAGAGTATATCCCCATTTTGCAGATGAGGCAAATGAAGTTTAGGGAAGTGACCCAGTAATTAGCAGTAGAGGCTGAGTTAAAATTCACTTGCCCTGCAACTCAGTCCAGTGTTTCCCACACACACATGGCATACACTCTCTGACCTCATGCAAATTCAATTATGAAAGAAAGAGTACACTATTTTTAAAGAACAGATAGTTTCACCCATCACCCTACTCATTGAATAGATGTCCCTGAAGGCGTTGAGAGGGGAATGGGACTCCATCACCTCCTCTGGGGGCCTTGGTCCCTTCGTGCCCTTCATTGAGTGAGGCTCTCACCCGTGTTGAGTGAGACGCCAGTGCCTAGAGGTCGTGTACAATTTTTCCTACTATATGGCCTCAAAACTTACCCCTGTGTTTTAAGGTGTTTAAGGGATTTTTCAAGGCAATTCGGACAATTCCCCATGTCCACCCCGTGCTCTGGTATGACTGTTCTCCCTGCTGGTGTCGGCAGGTGGGTCTCCCCTGAGCCCCTTTGCTTCCACAGGTGGTAGCCATCCGTGCAGCTCCTCTCCGTGGGCGGCGTCTGCCTCACCTGCCCGCTGCAGTTCTCTGTGCGATGGAGACCACCGTGCCCTTTGCCGTTTCCCGGGGACAGACATGGGTGTGCGCACTGTCATGGGCTCTCTGACACGTGAGTGAAAGGCAGGCAGCCTTGCCTCTCTCCTGTCCCTCCCCCAGGCCCCAGACGTGTCCAGGAGTCTGTTTCTGCTGCCCAGCATCCTTCTTTCCTTCTCCTGCTAATTGCTCCCTAATTTTTCTTTTAAAAAACACGTCCGCTTTTTTTCTTCTTTGAAAAAAATGACAGTGATAGTTTTAAGGTCCTCACAGAGGAAAACGAAAATTTGGCCATCTCTTCTAGTCCCCATAATGCCTTTGGAAACTTGAGTGGTGCATGAAATCCCAGGTCTTGAACCACGTGACTATGGGTTTTTTGGTTTTGGTTTTGGAGTTTCTACTATGCATTAAGCATAGTAGGACAGGGAGAACACAGCGACAACTAAACTACAGGTTCAGAGGCTTGGGTGCACATCAGAGCTTTGCCTCCAGTACAAACTTCGTCAGCTTAGAAAGGGAAGTAACCTCTCTGAGCCTCAGTTTCCTCATTGTTATGGCACACAAACCAGGGAAATGCTCTGACCCTGAGAATCTACCTGCATAAGCAGAGGGCAGAGGAAGACTGAAGAAAGAGGCTGGCCACTGCAGTCAGGGAATTAGCAGAGTTCATTAAAGAAAACTTGCAAACAAGGTGTGTCTTGGGCAGCTGCAAGGCGAAATGGATTCCCGCACCACTTAGCAGGAGCGAGAGAATTCTATAGACTCACTGCCCATCCTCTCTCCTGTAGGTGGTCCAGCAAGGCCTGCACGGTTTTCTGCAGTAGATATAAATTTGGACAGGTTAACATTATGTCATCAGTGAAATGGGCCCATTTCTCAGAGGTCAGGAAAGAAAACAAGGACAAATTCTGGGCCACCATTACATGGCGTATGGTGGGGCTATGTAGATGACCTTGAGGAAGCACCCGAAAAGCCCATTGCTGCCCTTCCCAGGGAAAGGCAAATCGATCTTGGGATTCAGCAGCCAGCAGTGTGCTAAATAAGGTGAGGCACTGGCCAGGTCTAGCACAAGATGGCATGTTCCTAAGACCGTAGCCAAAGTGTCTAGTGTGGTAGCAATATCAGGCACAGCTGCGTGAATAGGAGGCTCTACCTTACTTAGTTCTCTTACTGTCATCCTCCAAGAGCCATCTCTGGCTTTTGCCCTGGCCACACTGGCTGTTCAAAGTTCTGTGTGCAGGGCATAGGATGCCCACAGGGTGGAGTTCTTGGATAATTTCCCTTATTTCCTGCGTCCTCCCAGCAGTTGTCACTGTTTGACCATCATCACTCTCTGGGATGGCAGTAACCTAACAGGTTCACAGTTGGCATTGTCTCTCAGCACTGATTTAATTACTCATACTCAGAGGCAGAGTTCTCCAGTTCAAAGTCTGGCTTTGCAAGATGTAAATGCCCAGTTTGTTCTCTGGGTTAGGGGAAATGAAGATCTCACACCCTCCGGGGCATGGGGAGCATTAGAGGGGAGAGCGCCCAATGTGCAGAACAAGGTGGACTTTCCTGACCATGACCGTCTAGCCTCCATAGCCATGTATAGCACAGAGGGGCCAGAGAATTTCTGAGGATTACTGTCAATTAGTGTAAAGGTGTGTTCCCTATTTTCAGGATCTAACACCCTAAATTAAGTTCGATTCAACAACGTACCGTATTTTGCCATGTATGATGAGTACTTTTTTGCCCAAATTTGTGAGGGAAAAATAAGGATGAGCATTAGACATGGGTGGTACTAATTCTCTATCTATAGAAATGCTTGTAATTCTTTCATTTATACTTATGAGTTAAAAGTGTATCTCCCATGAGGAAATACAAATGGCCAACAGACATATGAAAAAATGCTCATCCTCATTAGCTATCAGGGAAATGCAAATCAAAACCACAATGAGATACCACCTCACACCTGTGAGAATGGCTATTATCAACAAGACAAGGAACAACAAGTGCTGGAGAGGATGTGGAGAAAAAGGAACTCTGGTACACTGCTGGTGGGA